>JAQQZY010000017.1:31796365-31806465 GCA_030068375.1 Ostorhinchus rueppellii | reverse complement strand
TCCCGACCAGGTTTGGTTCATAGAGTCTGTTACTATGGTAACTGTCCCAGAATTTGGGTTACCTCCCTTTGTAAAATAGGAAAGACAGGGTTTCCCTCATTACAGGGCTAGAAAACTCAGAGTATTAAAAAAAACCGGATTGGTGAAATAGAGCCCAGGCAGCAACATACTCCACTCCACAGTTTGAACCACTCTCAGAGCCTTTTGGAGGGAGTTTGTCCAGTGTAGAGTGACTGATTAAAATAGGTATATATATATATTATTATTTATTAATTTAGTTTATGTTTTCCCTATATGAGAGGGAGGGATTAAGGCACCCAAGGCAGATACCTGCAACCAACCCCGTCAAGGACCATGGCCGCACCACGAGGGGGCAAAGGAACAGGAGAGGCAGACAGCACCCAGTCCCCCACCCTGCACTGCCCAGATCCACTCCCACCACCCTGCAAATATAATATTACCAACACTTACAACTAACTGCCTCCACTGTCACCACCAGCACCTTCAATAAAGCAAAGCAATAATAATGATAATGGCAACAACAATGGTAGTAGTAGTAGTAGTAATAATAATATAATAATAATAATAATAATAGCAGTAGTAATATTATTAATAATAGCAAAATTAACAACAAAATAAATAAAAATGATAAAAAATTTGACAGTAGTAGTGATAAGAACAACAATAACAATAACTGCAGTGATAATAATAATGAAAATAAAGAATATTCTAAATAGAATGGGGAAACAAAAAAAGGGGGGGCTATGTGAAAGTAGTGGGAACGGATGAGTTTAATGCTGAAGAGGTGAGTTAAAAAAATATAGACTGATGTGTGGTCCTGTACATGGCTCTAGTTTTGATTATTGATTTGGTTTGGATTGTGGGTGGGATTGAGGTGTTTTAAGAATATTTTCCATGTTTCTTCAAAGGCTGATATATTGTTTGTTTTACAGGATGTTATTTTTTCCACTGAGATGTACTATAGGAGTGGGTGATATGGCAGAAGTGTTTAGATTTCCAATTTTGAAATATTATTTTCTTGGCGATGGTTAGAGAAATCAGGAATGGGTTTTTGTATTTGGTTGGGATTGTGATATGTGTCAGGTCCCCCAACAGGCAGAGTGATGGGGATGCTGGAATTCTGCAGTCCAAGATACTGGAGAGTTTTTCTGTGACTGCAAAGTCTGAATCTTCCAGGAGTGATGTATTGAGACACCATCTTGTGGGGGACTTGATGTGTGTTTGAATTTTGGTTGACAAGGAGACTGGTGCATGATCACTGATTATGATTGGATCTATTGTATTTTCATGGATGTGTTGGTTAAATGAAGTGCTTACTAGGAAGAAGTCAATTCTAGAGGAAGACTGATGGAGGGGAGAAAAATATGAATATTGTCATGATGATGGGTTCTTCATTCTCCAACTATCGCCAAGTCCGAGGTCCTTCATATATTCTTTAATTATTGTGGTTGAGTGCCAGGCTCTTGTGGTGCTGGATGTGCTGGAGCAGTCGGTTGTGGGATTGATAAGAGTATTAAAATCTCCGACTATTATAATGTTTGTTGAATTAAAAAGATGGGTCATCATTGTTAGGGCCATAAATATTTGCAAATGTGAAAGTGGTCTGATTAATAGATGCGTTGACAATGATAAATCTTCCTTGTGGGTCAGTAACGGATGAGTTATGGATGAATGGAGACTAAAATGGAGACGCCTCTTTGTTTTGTATTTTGCTATTTGGTTTTAGGATGAAATCCTTGGACCCATTGTCAGAACCGACGCTGGTGCAGTGGGACCTGGGTTCCTCCTGGTCCACGACAATGCCCGACCTCATGTGGCTAGAGTATGCAGGAAGCTCCTGGAGGATGAAGGAATTGATACCATTGACTGGCCCCCACGTTCACCTGACCTAAACCCAATAGAACACCTCTGGGACATTATGTTGAGGTCCATCCAGTGCCACCGGGTTGCTCCTCAGACTGTCAGGAGCTCAGTGATGCCCTGGTCCAGATCTGGGAGGAGATCCCCCAGGACACCATCCATCATCCTAGTAGGAGCATGCCCCGACGTTGTCAAGCATGTGTACAAGCACATGGGGGCCACACAAACTACTGAGAATAATTTTGAGTTGCTACAATGACATTTTGGCAAAATGGACCAGTCTGCTGCATCATTTTTTCCACTTTCATTTTTGGGGTGTCTTTGATCCCCCCCTCTATAGGGGTGATCATTTTCGTTTCTATCAAATTATGTGGCATCAATTTGTTACTAATATATCACCTACTTATTATCAGGAAAGGTATTCACGACCCCCCCCCCCCGTTTAGATCTGACCTGTTTTCGAAGTGTTCCTCTAATTTTTTTTGAGCAGTATATATATATATATATGTTTTTGTTTTGTTTTTTAGCTTATCTGTTTGTTTAGTTAGATGTGAGCACTGCCATGTTCAATCTGTTTTTTCTCGCCTCCGCTGTCCAACTCTCACAGTGTCTGCGGTCACACTGCCATGCCTCCTCTCAACACTCTCAGCGGTGGGCTTTTTCCCAGGCTCACTGCTGGCATGTTGGAATTTACCCCAGTGGACAAAAGGGTTGCTTCCCTGCACCTTCGGGACAGGGAACAGGTCCTGACTGTTGTCTGCATGTATGCACTGAACAACAGTTCAGAGTACCCACCCTTTTTGGAGGCCCTGGGACAGGTGCTGAAAAGTGCCCAAAAGGGGATTCCATTGTCTTACTGGGGGACTTCAACGTTCATGTGGGCAATTACAGCGTGACTTGGAGGGCGGTGGTGGGGAAGAACGGCCTGCCTGATCTGAACCTGAGCGGTGTGCGCTTATTGGACTTCTGTGCAAATTTGGCCATAACTAACACCATGTTCAAACATAAGGATGCCCACCACTGCACCTGGCACCAGGACATCCTAGGCCGCCGGTCGATGATTGACTTTGTGGTCGTGTCATCAGACCTGCGGCCGTATGTTTTGGACATTCGGGTGAAGAGAGGTGCAGAGCTGTCAACCGACCACTACCCGGTTGTAAGTTGGATCAGGTGGCAGGGGAAGACGCCTCGCTGACCTGGTAGACCCAAACGAGTAGTGCGGGTCTGCTGGGAATACCTGGCAGAAGAACCTGTCTGACAGATCTTCAACTCACACTTCCGGCAGAGCTTCAATCGCGCCCCAGGGGTGGAGGGGGACGTTGAGTCCGAATGGGCTCTGTTCTGCTCTGCCATTGCTGAGGTGGCTGTGGTGAGCTGTGGCCGCAAGGTTGCTGGGGCCAGTTGTGGCGGTAACCCCAGAACCTGCTGGTGGACACCAGAGGTGAGGGAAGCCATCAGGCTGAAGAAGGAGGCATACAGGGCGTGGGTGTCCTGTGGGTCCCCCGAATCAGCTGACTGGTACAGGCGGGCCAAGCGGTTTGCTGCTGCTGCAGTCACCAAGGCAAAAACTCGGGCGTGGGAGGAGTTCGGTGAGGCCACGAAGGATTATTCGCAGCCGAGTGTGAAGCGGCTGGGATGAAGATCAGCACCTCCAACTCTGAGGCCATGGGCCTCAGCCGGAAAAGGGTAGAGTGCCCACTCCAGGTCGGGGAGGAAGTCTTGCCTCAGGTGGAGGATTTCAAGTATCTCGGGATCTTATTCATGAGTGAGGGTAGGATAGAGCGTGAGGTCGACAGGTGGATCAGGGTCGGCGCCTGCAGTATTGCAGATGCTACACCGGTCCGTTGTGGTGAAGAGGGAGCTGAGCCGAAAGGCAAAGCTCTCGATTTACTGATCAATCTATGTTCCGACCCTCACTTATGATCATGAGCTCTGGGTAATGACCGAAAGAATGAGATCGCGGGTACAAGCGGCCAAAATGAGTTTCCTTCGCAGGGTGGCCGGGCTCAGCCTTTGAGATAGGGTGAGGAGCTCGGACATCCGGGAGGGACTCGGAGTAGAACCGCTGCTCCTCCATGTTGAGAGGAGCCAGTTGAGGTGGTTCGGGCATCTGGTGAGGATGCCTCCTGGACGCCTCCCTGGGGAGGTTTTCCGGGCATGTCTGTCTGGGAGGAGCCCTCGGGGCCAACCCAGGACACGCTGGAAGGATTATATCTCTTGGCTGGCCTGGGAACATCTCGGGATCTCCCGAGTGCTGGTGGAAGTAGCTGGGGAAAGGGCCGTCTGGGCCTCGTTGCTGAAGCTGCTGTGCCTGTGACCCGGATAAGCGGAAGACAACGAGTATGATGTTTTAATTCAGTTGTTTTTGTCATCATTACTTTTGCTATTTTAATTCCTATATTGGAGAATTTTGTTTTCGTTCGTTTTTCCCTAACCTATTCTTTGGTTTTCATTGAGGTACTGAGTCTACGGTGGTAGACTGGTGTCCCCCCCCCCTTTTTTTTGGATTGTGTTTGGCACTTGGATGATTTTTGGTTGCACTTTTCATTTGCTTCACGTGTGGTGTTCCTGGGATCCTTTTTGTCTTGGGCCCTTCTGTCATGGTAGGACTCAGCCATGATTGATCCCTTTTATTGTTTGTATGGTTGTTTTTAATACTAGTTTTAACTCATGTCATTTTCAATAAAATGTGTATATATTGAGAATAATTCTGAACTGCCATCTCTGCCTCCCTTGTTAACGAACCTGAGTGCTTTCCTTTTGTTGGGTTAGTCTCTTAAGAAATCTCTGGGTGAAACTCCCAGGGTGGCATTGTCTGGCAACAAATTATTTAAACAACCCTGAAACAACATCATATAGCTCACACCACCACAATCTGACGTTGTTGGCAGGATCATTGTTGGAGGCTTCTTGTTCCATTAGTACATTGATTATATTATGCTGCTATCATTGTCATTGCTATCATCTCAATATTTGTCCAGGAACCTGTATCTTATGACTTGGTGTATTTTGTTTTGAAGTGTCTCATTGCATGTTTATTTTCATTCTGTGATTTACCCATTTTGTTTGTTGTTTTGGTTATACTTAAGTCTGTATATTTGCATGTTTTTGTGTGTTGCTTGATTTATAATTTGTATTGTTTTAACTGGTCACACCTGATGTTCATATGACTGGTTTGTGTTACATGACCCGAGAGACCACTAAATGCTACTGTATAGCATGATTTAAAGTGTCAATGTGTACAATGTATAGTTTGTTTTTGTGTTTTTTTAAGGCAAGGCAGCAGCAGTATGGCATCTTGGTGCGGTGTGTGGGTTCACAGCTGCATTCCTCTTCTCTGTATCCATAGCCTTTAGGGCTGGGTGGCTCATATCTATCCAGGTACCTATCCAGGTAGCAGTAGATGTGGTGGGGTTGTGAGGCCACTGTATCAGCTGTTTCCTTTTGTTCCCTACCCATCGAGAGTGGTAAGCGCGGCTGTACTAGTGCATCTAAGCTTTAGTCGATTGGGCTTTAGACATAGCAGTCTTAAAAAAGTTTTTGGAACTTTACATTGGCAGTCATTGGACATTGTGTCCTCTACAGTATAGCCTTCAGGGCCCCTCATCTGATGTGTATTGCAGTGATGAGGCAGCTGCAGTTAATTGGGTTTTACTCTTGTGTTTTCCAGTCCTGCATAAACTATTGTTGCAGTGGCTGTGTTTAATACTGGTTTTGAATATTGGTTTTATTTTAAGTATGGGTGCCTGTTATCGGCTCCCCAAGGTGTAGAATACTTTAACGTCACCTTCCATCTCCATGTTCAGTTAGTCTGAAGAACAGTGTAGCTTGTGTCTGGGTTTGTGTTAGGTGGTCCATGTGTTCAAGACTTGGGGAGAGGAGAGCCTTAACGTACCCTCCCATTGTGCAGTTTAGCATGCGCTGCCTGTGGTGTCTAAAAGTTGCTGGGGCTTGGCGCTGAGTTGGCATCAAGCTAGTTTTAGATTTTAAACTTTTGGGAGTTAGTGCTTCACAGCCCCTCCCTCTTGTGTCGTGTGTGCCTGAGGTATTTGTTTTATAATCGTCGGGACACCAATTAACTTTGGGGGGATAGATGTAGAAGGGTGGCGTTCGCGTCACTGCCAGTAGGAGGCACACAGTATAAAAGTGCTCCACCTTTGCTGTTCCTCCTCCGCACCCACTTATGTCCGCCTTCCAGGTTGGCGTCCTGTGTGTCCCACCTTGTCAATTTCAGGTATGAGTACCACGCCTGTCTTTTAAAAGTATAAGTTACCTCTGTATTAATTTAGATTTTGTTTTAGTGTAGAGGAGCCATATGGTGGTCTTATGGCCCTTTACTGAGTGCCGAGTGGGGGGGTCTGGTTCGGCTACAGTGGCCAACGGCCTTAAAAACAAGTATAGAACTTAGAACTATTAAATAAATATACTGTAATGCATATGGAACCTTTTGCCTCATCAATGAACAAACCCGTGTGTCCTTCTGGACCTGGGCCTATCCCAGGTGGCATTGTCAGTTTTCATTTTGCTTCATTCAGGTCAGGCTATATTAGATTATTTTTATTTTTGCCATAATGTGTACCACTTGCCACACTAGGAATAAAAAAACAGATGCCAAGCATGAGCAAGCAGCAGTATGTAATTTGGCTTCTTTGCGATTGGGAGAGCAGAAGCCTGCTAGTTTTTTGTTTTTGTTTTTTTTTTAATTTACTTATTCTTTTATTTATTAACCAGATAAAATTCCATTGAGATTGAGATCTCTTTTACAAGGGTGACCTGGCCAAGAGGTCAAGCAGCACACACTAAATTACTCGAGACAAGTAATTTAAGAATGTCACAAAACGTAAGTGTAATGTGTTTGAAATGGATAGTGTAAGAAATGACAGTAGTGAGTGGTAGGAAAAAAACATAATCCAGTGTAAATCCAAGAATAATTCCCATGCATGAGAAGACTTTCTACATATGTTGGAGTTGACTGATCAGACAGTCCAACATCGATCAACTGAAGTAATTTTGTAAATTAACAAGCTATAACACAAAGACATCAGTGACAGAGCACGAACAAGACAGGTTCTGGGTGGGGAGAGGATTCATGGTTCCTCAGATGTCTGAGGTGGCAAGGATTGAGAATAAACCCTATAAATCATGACCATAGCACAGTTATGATGGGAAACTGCACAAAGTGGAAATCTATTGTTGGTGGGATCATCAGCATGGTGGATCTATCACAAAACCCACAAGCAAGACTTAGGACCAGAGGTGCAGTAGGGTCACAACAGGCCATAGGCAAAATCCTTTCCAGAGAAGTCTGAGTAAAACAAGTGCTCTGCCAAAAGTTCAGCCATAGATTGGTGCCCACACCCAGAAGTAGAGTGTGTAAATCAGATAGAGCTGAGGTAAGCAAAACAGTATAGAGCCAGTTTCCCACCAAAACCTGGCAAATAAACTGGTTTTAGAAAAACCTTAGAAATGAGGTGGAAAGTAATGTTTGGCATTTATCATTTTGATGATGCACATGGGAGGTTAGGTCCACCAGAAGTAGGTAGATGTATTTCTGAGCACTCAGATACAGTAGTTACACTGTGTTAATATCAGCCCCTGATTTTGCTCAGTAAAGAAAGTCAAAACAAAACTCAAAGTAGTTGTTGTTGCCAAACAAAAATAGGACAAAAAATAAGCTGAATGTTAAATATTCAATTCAAAAATTAAATTGAATATGTATATATTGGTTTAACAGCATTTTAAACATAGTGGGGATAGTAATTTTGTGTTTGCAGTTGATAGAATAATGATTTTTGTGAATCTACGAACATTTACCTCAAATGCTCCCTCTGCTGATGCTGTGATTTCCGCAAATTGTCTTTATGACGAGTGGTGACATGCAACCATTTCTGAAAATCTGTGTCTGTTGGAAAGACAAGATAAAGCCAAACAGCATGGGAAGACTGCTGTAGAGTGTCCATACTGACTTTCAAAATCATATATAATGACACAATTCATTGAGATTTGAAATAACTTTATTCATCCCTTAAGGGTCGATGATATCCAGCCTGTTTAAGCTATTTATTTAATAATCCCTGATCTGAATCTCAAGATGGTTGTTTCCCAACAAGCTTGTTTCGTCGTGTCACTGCTTTATAGTTTGACTTTCTCAGTATTAAGATAAGTGGCTGTATAAAAACATGTATTCACTGGTCTGTACTGATGTTGCAGGTCTTAACATGTGATCTTGTAAAGCATTAAACTGTTGAGGTGACCTGGATAACAGGCAAACAGCAGTTCATATCTGTCACCTATTGTGTCTAACAAGTACCACAAAGTACACACCAAAAATACCTTATATAACTTCTCTCAGTTTGAAAATATAGCTGCTGGAGGCTTGTGAGATCTAAAAAAAAAAACCTATTCTCTCACAGTATATAATCTAAAATGCTATACTTACAATGCCACCTCTCAGTTTACACCTACCCTGCACATTTCAGAATCCATATACAACAGTTCTGAAAGGATTCGCAAAGGTTTAAAGATATGCAGCATTGCATGTGAGTGAAGTCTTTTTTTCTTACCTTTATTTCCTCATTGCTGCCCTTTTAGTCTCTCACCTGCTACAGCGTACACGGAGCATACTGTTGGATTGTTTGCAGCTGCACTCCACCCTCTACCCTTATGCACCTTCTTCAATGATGAATCCGGGTTTGTTTTCTGTGTCGTGATAATATCTGCAAAGAGGGAGTGTATGCCCTCAAGTTATAGTGGCAAAAAAACACATGTCAAAGCCAAATTCCTAACCCTTTCATAATTGATTTGGTGTAGTTCAGACAAGCATGGCAGCTCAACTTGATCTACCTGACTCTGCAATTTCCCCACCCATCTATATCTACAGCGCTTTTAGCCTCCCCCTGGACATCAGCCTCCAAGCATGATCATAGCATTTCCACCACAATAAGATATTGAAGAATAACAGGAGAGCCCTGATGCTTGCTGTTCACCAGCTAATACCGCTATCATTTACCCTTTTCTCTTCACATTGCCTGTGTCCTCAGGATCTTCCTGTAAATGTTTCACTAGAAAATGGAGGCACCAGACAACAGGGCAGAGTCAGTTGATGACTTCCTGTGCTCAGGTCTCTGCACTGGCTTCCTGTGGCTCAGAGAATTGTCTCTTCATGGTCCAGCACCCAAATACTTCTGTGACATGATGGTCCTATATGAGCCACCTCGGACCCTCAGAACCTCAGGGACTGGTCTTTTACTAGTGCCCAGAGTCAGGACTATACATGTTAAAGCTGCATTTCAGTTCCATGCACAGCTACACTGTGGAACAGTCTTCTTGATGATGTGAGACAGGCCTCTACTCTGACAATGTTTAAGTCCAGGCTGAAAAAAGCTCTGTTCAACTGTGCATAAACAACTGAAAGTGTTCTATCTGCACTCTTCTCTTCTCTTTTACTTTATTTTAATTTATTATTTATGTTTCATTATTATGTTTTAATTGTAATTGTGTGTTTTAACTTGTTTCTTTTCCATTTTTGTAAAGCACTGTGAATTGCCCTGTGTATGAATTGCGCTATACAGATAAACTTGTCTCGCCTTGCCTTCAGACAAGTAGTCTTGGCTTTGATGCCAAATACAGAGACATACAATGGAGTCAAGTGACGCAATCATTCAAAAACAGGTCCATTTGTCTATACATGCAGCTGCACATGGTGTACAAAGGTATTATCCACTTATGAATAGAAATGAAGTTTGAAAATTTAGTTAAAATGCATTTGATACCAGTTGATGCAGCTACCACCTCAATGAGAACCCAACATGGATATGAGAAATGCTGTGGCATAACATCGTAATTTGGCCATGACTGAAAAAGAGGTTGATAGTATCCTTTTGTGGAAGTCCTGGAAACCCAGATCCCCCTCTTGTAGGGTGAACACATAAAATATTCAACTCTATACTGTTGTTGTTTAGTCCTGTTAAGAAACATGACATGACATGACATGACATGACATGACATGACATGACATGCCTTAATCCTTTGTGGCTTAGATTCAACAAGGTACTGGAAACATTCTTCAGAGAGTTTGGTCCATACTGACATGATAGCATCACGCAGTTGCTGCAGATTTGTCGGCTGCACATCCATGGTGCGAATGTCCTGTTCCACCACATCCCAAAGGTGCTCTATTGGATTGAGATCTGGTGACTGTGGAGGCCATTTGAGTACAG
>JAQQZY010000017.1:31730953-31744170 GCA_030068375.1 Ostorhinchus rueppellii | reverse complement strand
GATCGCCCGGGAATCGAACCCAGGTCCTTCTTGCTGTGAGGCACGTGTGCTAACCACTGCACCACCGTGTCGCCCCACTTTGGAATTTTCCATGTTCAAATCATGTATTCTCCTTTATTTAATTTGCTGATCATGTAGATGTTCACAAAAGCTCAAATAAACATTGAAGGTTATAGTTTTTAAGCACCTGGAGGGTTTAAAATTCAAACTTTATGAACTATTAGGGTCCAAATACACACATAAATGAACCACAGACTAAGAAAAACAGGTTTTAATAAGTATGAGCCATTTAAAAACGTAACATTTAACACTTTTAATCTGAGGAGGATCACTTTTACATGTAAAAAAAATTGTAGAGCAGCGTTATTAGCCTCACATCTCCGCTCCCTTCCTCTTTTGTGTGTCACTGCTCTGTCTCCTTTGTTTACACTGTGATATTTTTGTGGCTGTAGATGACAAACAGTGAGAGTTTGAGCAGGGTTTGCATGTGGGCAACTTTTATTTACACGCTGCTCTGATTTCTCTAGGCTTGCTTACTCAAGCTGCTGGAATGCGCAGACTGGTGTGGGCCCAAGTTTACTAGCTCTTAGGAGAAGTGAGTGAAATCCCCTCAGAAACACAAAAGATCACATGGTCCTAAACATGCAAACAGGAGCAGTTGAAAGAATAAAGCAACGTGAATAATGGCACGAAATAAAGATAAGCGCCAGTAAAGTCACTAAGTAAGCCTATAAACACGTCTAATCCCTAGAGAAAATGTTACATGAATATTATGGGGAGTTTTCATTCAAGGGGGTGGTGCTCAGTCGGTAATAACAACGTGACCTACATTCCACTGACAATTATGAGCTGCCACGATGATCATAAGGTGGAAAGACAATGCGCAGACATGATCAACCGGTCTTTTCTGGTGCTCGCCGTGGGAATTTGAACTTTTAACCACGTTTTTTCCTCATGCATTTTAGTAAAAACCAAAACAGATGCATGCCCCGGGGTTCCATTTGTCATCTAACATGTATTCATGTGCACAAAATTCTTGAGAAGTCATAAGAAGTGATGTGAAAGTGCAACTTCCCTCTGCGCCTCCCGTGCGTAAAAGTTTGTTTTTAACTCATCGCGTGCGCTTTGGAGCATAATTACGCAGAGGACAAGCGCGTGGGTGTGTCGGCTTACCTGCGATGTCCCACAGCTGTAACCTGACAAGCGTTTTGGAGTCCCAGTTGATGACTTTGAGTGCGAAATCGACCCCGATCGTTGCCCTGTAGTGCTGCGAGAAAAGCTGGTGCACATAGCGTTTGATGATGCTGGTTTTCCCGACCCCTAATTCCCCGATCACCAGAACTTTGAACAAGTACTCCTTACACTCAGATACTGAGCCTCCGGCCATGCTGCTGGGACTGACTCTGACAAGTTTGTTTCAAAAAAAAAAAAAAGTCAGATACTTCTGCTTTTGTCGCTCACATAGGCTTCCTGTGTGAGGTGTGTTTCTGCTCTGGACTGAGGACTGAGGGGTAGAAAGAGCATGAGTGTCTACCCACTTTGCTTTTTCTCCTTTTCCTCCTCCTCCTGTAGTTGCTCAGAAACCACCTGATAAGTCACAGGACCCGGAAATGTCAAGGAAACTCGATAAATGATCAAGTCTCTTCCTCCTCCTACACTGTAAAAAAATGACCGTAGAATTTAACACTAAAAAGTACTAAAATTACCACATTAAAAAAAAAAAAAAAAAAACTCTAAGTGAAAGTACAATGCAGAGCTGTTTATTTCCAAAGATGTTCATGGTAACGATTAAATCAAATATAGCTGTAGTTTTAACACGGAGAGTATGTTAAAAAAGAAAAAAAAAAAAAACAGGTTTGTAGAAGTTGTGTATTTCTTTTGTTTTGAAAAACTAAACTGTAAGTTCAAAAATAACGTGGTGCCCTTTAAATCGCAAGACCACAATGTTGAAATAACAGCCTATTAGCTTTAAAAAAAAAAAAAAAAAGATAAAAAAGTAAACATTTCACAATTTAACGTTTTAAACATGTAAAATAATAGGCATCCTATGACCAAAGGGTCGCTGGTTCGAATCCTGGCTCTGACCGTCCACATGTTGAAGTGGGTTTGTAAAGTTTTATGGGCACCATGAAGATGTATAAAATGCCCTATATAAGTGGAGTCCATTTACTAGTTAAAAATATATGTTTAAAATGTTAAATCGACACGTTACTCCATAAAAATGTTTTGATGTGTTTTTATAGTACTGTTCTGGTTCCTTTTTATATATATATATATATATATAGTTGACAAGTAAACTTTTATACATCAAGCTCTCACCATCAGCTACAGAAGAGGATTAGTAGGGCCCCTGGGGAAAAAAATAAATAACTAAATTAAAAATGAAGGTCCAGTATATTTTTTGGATTATTATTCTGAGAAAAAAGTCAGAATTCTGACTTTAATCTCAAAGTAATTCAAATTTTAAAAAGTTATTGGACCTTAATTATTTTTTTCTAATCCTCTTCTGTAAATCAGCTGATCATAAAAAGTGTGTGATGTGACTTTTGTGAAGAAACGTCATCTCCGTTCATTGAAATTCAGGAAAACCGGACACAAAATGACTTTTAAAGACTCGTGACAGGACTTTTCTGATCCTTTACTATTCCAAGCAGTGATCAGTCTTCTTAATAGAAATAGTTTTTATTTTACAGAATTGTTCAGCTCGCCCAAAACATAGAGGCCTACTGTATTTCAACCTAGATTTTGACAGTGTTAAACAGGTGGCACCCTTTTATATTTCACATAGTTTAAAATAATTTAACAGCTTACACTATAGTAGACTAAAAACATTTGGAAATACAATACAATGGCACTATGTACTGTATATTCTTGTACTTTGAAATAAATTGCATTCTTATAGATAAAGAACTAAGAAACTTAACCTCAAGTAAACTACTTAAGTTGATAATGCAAGACTGAAGCAAAATCCAAACATGTAATCTCATTACAAGAAGCAACTAATCATCGTTTATCTTTACAACTGAATATTTTCAAGAGGATACGGTTCGACTCAAGTTAGATTAAAAGTTATACCCAAAACCAAACACACTGCTCCTTGACAAGTATCTGAGGACAGTTTTAAAATGTATAAACTCTTTTTTTGTTGACATTCTAAATATATATGTATATGTATATATATAAACATTTATCAGTATTACAAACATACCACCTGTGTGAAAAACAAGAGATGGCTTAACAGTATTACAAACTTTGAGAACTTGTACAAGTACTGTGTTTTCCATTACAATGACACAGCAAACTCAGAAAACATGAGAAATATCAACACAGCATGGAAAGCAAAGCAGATCTTTTCTCACATCCCATGCTCGTAAAACTTTTTTTTCCACCCCTCGGGGTTTGTCGTTAAGTGTAAACTGAATAAACAACATCGCCATCATTTACAATCACGCTAACCTGTATCAGCTACATCATAAAGAAAATTTTTTTAAAAATCAATAGCAGGGATGTAGGTTGATAACTCTGATTGGCACATTATGTATAACCATTATCACATATCATACAGCGCAAGTCTTCAGAAAAATCTCAGTTCAGTCGTATTTTCGTGATGTTTTGTGATGAGCACACAAGTAAAAAGCAATATTCAAACAACTTACTGCACTTTTCAAGTTAATTTGTCTCTTTGTGATCGTTAAATTGCAATGAGGTCTGATGTGACGAAGCCGAGGTGAGATTCCTTAATGAAAAAAGGCGAGGAGGAAATCTGCGACTGCTACGCCCATGGACTAACTCGTACATGTGCAGCCGACATGAGCATGAGCCAATCGAAGGTGGCATGAAATGCACTTAGCCACTTTGGTGTGTTACGGTGGCGCTCGCATATATATACACACTCCAGCAAACAGGGTTCCTACGCAAGTGTGGAATTTGATTTTATACATTTCCAGGTGTGGAAAAGTAGGGAAAATGGAAACAAATATAAGGAAAAATACTCATGTTTCCAAGACTGTTCCGACTGTTGTATTTTCTAAAACATAAAATCATGAACATCTAAAAAAAAGAAAAGAAATGGATCAATCTGTTCAAATCTTTGTGAGAGCACATATAGTCGGCTACACATCCCAGAAAACACTTGGGTTGGTGGAGGATAAGAGCAGAAAGCTTGTCAAGCTGCCCATTTTAAGCCCCGCCCAGGCGTCGTCAAGTTTCATTTCTGATGGACAGGTGACGTCCACCCACTCTTCATGCCATGCCTTGTATGCTCGTTGGCAGAACTCATAATAGATAGAAGACTGGCTCATAAATCCAAACATAAAGACTCGTTGGAACTTTTTTACCAAGACAACTGGAAATTAGGGTCTGGAAAATGTATGGAATTTTGACATTTCAAATGTGTAGGAACCCTGAGCAAGGCTTAGCTTTCCATTGGCTTCATGTAGGCTCAACTAAACAACAGCTACATCTTTCATTATGATTCTCTCACTTAAAAAATAAAATAGCACGAGACTAGTTTCTTAGTTTTGGCACTATTCCCAGTTTCCAGAAAGGCTCCGTGTACTTACAGCCCTTCAGAAACAGAACACTCATGAATGATACCTGGTGTTTTTCTACCTAGAATTTTGTTTAATCCCTTACTGATAAAAGCAGAGTTATAAATACAAGCAAGCAAATGAAACAGCAAAAAAAAAAAAAAAAAAAATGGCTTAAAGAAACCCTTTTAAATGGTAAATCATGTTAAATGCATCTATATATTTTGTGTGCGTGCCTGTTTTTGGCTCATGTGTGTGCCAGAAATGTGTAAAATGTAAAAGTGTGCCGACATTGTCAGCGCCGGTTTTGCTCTCACAGTGTTGAGGAGCTGTGTGCAAAGTCTCGGAGGAAGTCTGAGGTGTAGACCGAGCTGGGAGGACTACCGAGCATCGACTCGGTGATGGGGGAGCCGGTGGTAGACTCCCCCGAACACACAGAGTCTCTGAAAGGGGAGGGGGGAGACAGAGCGAGAGAATCCTCCAGACCCGGCTTGTTTGGAGTTAAATCCTCGCCTTCCTCGTCCTCCCCCTCCTCCTCCTCTCCCTTGGCATCATAAATGTAGCTGTGCAAGAGGTCCAGTTCCTCATCCTCAGGCCCCTCCTCTTCAAGTGTCCCCACTCGAGGGGCCAAAGGAAGTTGAGAAGGTGTCAAGCTCAAAGGCTCGTTGGCAGGATTTGCCTCCTTGGTGTGGTGGTCATTCAGTGCAGGGACATGGGAGCTGTGCGTGTCCACCACAGCCCCCTGTAAGCGCTCTGTAGTGCAATCCGTCAAGCGAGAGGGCAAATATGAAGCCGGCTTATCTAAATCAGGCTCCGGCCCTTGGACTCGTCCAGAGCAAGTCGGAGTCCAGAGAGGGCGCTGCACGTCGCCCTCGTCATCCTCTTCCGCCAGGTTGTACAGAGGCTTAGTGCCGGGTGGTTCTTGGGGGAGTGTTGGGTCTGTGCCAAGGTCACAGGTCGAGGGCTCACAACTGTGGGGGTCGGGGGTGTTAGTTAGGGGCCTGATGACCGCCGTCTGATTCAAGCCGGCTTCCTGTTTCCTCACATGCACAGACAGTCTGTGCCACACATTCCCCCCCCTCGGAGGGTGTCTTGCACCTGATTCAGACCATGACACAGACTTGCCATTAGAACTATGAATGAGATAAAGACCCAAGTTACTATCACAGGAAACCGGGACACATTCACAGAAAAACATCAACATAGCAGCAACATCACACAACAGAGCAGCAGCATTTCAACATTTCTGAAGCATGTTAAAATACTTTTTATCCACATGACTTGACATTAACAGCTTTGCTAAGGGGTTCACTCATGAGCTCTAGAGACTGTTACGTTTATCAGCTGTGGCACTCCACAAACAGTGATGCATAATGTGGTGCTAACAGCATTATGATCTTCAGACTGCGTCAGACATTGGGCTTACAGAATTAGGAGCCATCCAGCTCATTTTGTCCAGTTGGAATACTTGCTTATATAGATAAAATTAAAAAAAGGATGCATGCATTTGAGAAAGTCTTGTTAGTGCCTGAGCTGGCCTAAAGATGACACAGAATTTAGCGCAGAATGAGCTAGGACTGGCTCTAATGTGATTAGTTAGGGAGGTGGGGAAAGGAGGGGCATTCATGCTGAGAAAAGTTAAATGTGAGGTTAATTCAGTAAAACCAAAAGCAGCAGGGTGGCAGATCTGCTTCTTGGAGGGTTGCAGTGTCAAAAACATAGATGACTATTGCCAGGTCAGGAAGGATGGATGGATTTAGTGTCGAGTACAAAACAAGTGAAGCTACTGAAGGGGAGACAAATCAAACATTTTATTGCAACAGTTTGCTTTTGCTGATCAGGTAATGCACAGTGGACTGCACGGAGATTTCTACACCACTTGAGAAGTTGAGGCCTTCTCATGTCGTGTACTTGGTTGGAGTCTTTACTAAACACATGTCAATAGGCTCAGTTGGCAGTGCACCTCTCCAGGAAAGGAGATCAGAAACCCCCAGGCCAAAACATTCGCCAGCCTCGACAATATGCTGCTCAGTACAAAGTTAGAGGGTTAGAAGATTAGAAAGGCTGCATAGCAAAAGGGTGAAAGACAACACAGAAACATTTTGGGATCATTTTCAGACTCTGCCCCACTCCTTACTTTAGAAAACTGTCCTCGTGTCACTGCTGCAGATCTCAAAAAAGTTATATACAAGTCTTTTCACATCTAGTTAAAGTGTAAAATATATACTTTAATAATCAGTGAGATATGAGAGTGGCCTATTATCTTCCAATTTGATAAAAGTGTTTATCCTCAGTCAAGTCAATCCAATTTGTCTAGTTTCATTTCAGTTCCATATCATTTGATTCCCAGGGGGAGGGGGATGTGTCATATACTGACATATCAATCCTAAAAAGCTCATTTTCTCAATAAATTTCAATATTCTAAAATTTGGACAATCAACACTGTGCATAAACACTCAAATTTTTGTCTTAGATAAGTACTGCACGTTCCATGTAGTAACTAAGTTTTTTTTTTTTTAACACCAAAGGACCACTTTTGGACAGCTCACTACACCATTTGAGTGTTTAGGCGTCTTTCCATTTTAGTCTCTTGCCAATAACTGCAGGAAACATCAACTCTACAACAGTAAACAACATAAAGGATCACTCACTTGACATTCCCAGATCCAGGCTTCTTCCGGCGGAACATATTGAGGAAACTGTTGCTTCCGCACTGAGCGGCTGATTTCCCATCTCCAACATGCATTCGCACAACATCAGACGTGGTGAAGGCGCTTCGGACGTTTCTCTCTGGCTTGGCAATAATAATGTACATCTTGGGTGTGAACATGCACCCGAGAGCTACTGTTACACTGAGGCTAACGGAGAAGGATGTGGTTATGATCTTATAATTGGAGCCAAAATAAATAGGTACGAACGCCAACCAGATGATGCAGGTAGTATACATTGTGAAGGCAATGTATTTAGCCTCATTAAAATTGGCAGGGACGTTCCGTGTTTTGAAGGCATAATAGGTGCAGCTCATGATTAGCAAGCCATTGTAACCCAGTGGCGCCACCATGCCTACGTTGCTGGTGTTACAGATGAGGAAGACCTCACGTATGCTTGGGTATGACTTGATTGGCTCGGGGGGCTCCAGAATAATGAGCGTGATCTCCAGAGTTAGCTGCACGCTAATCAGCATAAAGGCGATTATCACCTGGGCCCAGGCGCTCATGAAACGGGGTTTCCTCGTGCAAATCTTCTTCTTGCTTCCTGCCAGAATGCGGGCAATCCGGTTAGTTTTGGTCACCAGGGCAGAGTAACACATGGCGGATGACAGACCCACCAGCAGGCGCTGCAAGTAGCAGGAGGCCACTGTGGGACGAGCGATTAAAGTGAAAGGACAGATGTAGCCTAGGAAGATGCCCGCCAAGATGATGTAACAGAGCTCTCGGCTGGAGGACTTGACCACAGGAGTATCACGATACTGGATGAAGACGAAGGTGACGAAGGAGGTGATCAGGATGCCCACGCAGGAGAAAACCACAGCGACGATAGATTCCACATCTGCCCAGTCCAGATACTTGAGAGGCAGGGGTTCACAGCCTGGGGGGAGCAAAGGACACTTGAGGTTAATCTGTTGTGAGGGAAGATATGTGTTACAGATACACTGAGCGGCCAACAAAAGAAGTCGCACATGCAATATTTGACTGCACCACCTTTGGTTTTGATTACAGGAGACGTTCACTGTCACTTCTTTTTTTTGCCTCCTGATGCTCATGTAGTGTCACAATACGGTTCAAAGTATTTTTTCATCCATAGTTGCATTCATTTCTGATTATTGATTATGTAGAAGCAGACTGCGGCATCAACTCATCATCACATCCTTAATTCGATTCTGGACTTTCTGTTGTTTAATCCATGTGTGGAAATGATGTCTGACTGTCCCTGAACCATTCTGTCACATACCTGATGATCCTGATCAGTCCTGGCATTGTCCAATCTGTTCGACATTAGACATGAGAGGACACTCACTGCAGTTAGAGTTAAAATACTTGTAGGAGCCATAAGCACTATGTGGGTTTTTGGGGTTTTGTTTTACTCTTTGTGTGACATCATGGATATTGGCACCAGTTAAATGCGGTGCTGTGGGTGTGGTGTTGTCTGTTTAGTGTCTGCGCTCACCTGGGTGTGGTGGGGTGAGCCTGGGGAGAAACTTTCTGTTCAGTGCCACCGTCACTGTCATCATTTTTTATCGTCATTATCTATGAGGGTATCTTTGCACAGCATTGAGTACACAGCGTCTGAAGTAAGTGCTTGTTTATGTTTGTGATATGGATAATCAACCTGATAAACTATGCATTGGTGAGTGTGAAGCGTCTTCAGTGTGAACCCCCTTGTCTTAGCCTGCCGTGGCGTTTTAGATCGTTTCTAACACAGGTGTCAAACATGCGGCCCGGGGGCCAAATCCAGCCCCTGGGATGAATTAAAAATGACACTGAGGATATTAACAATCAAGGATGTTCAAATCTTTTTACGTCAATTTGATCTAAAGTTGGTCAGACCAGTAAAACACGATCAGAATAAGCTGTAAATAATGAAAAATTTCCTCTTTAAGTGTAAAAAAAAAAAAAAAAAAGGGAAATTCTACAAAAACATTTACACTGAATAACCTGATCAAATATGAACCTGAAATGTCTTAAAAGTATGTGGAACTGTGCCAATATTCTGCCGTTACTAAATGTTTTGTGTATTTGCAGAGCCACTGTGATCTGTAAGTTGTGATGCACATGTACAAGTGAATAAACTAATATTTTAAACATTGCATTTATTTATTTATTTATTTTAATTTTCAGTTGCTCATATTTGTTCATGTTATGTTCAAGCATGGTTCATAGATTTTTCGTTACATTTTCATCATGGAATTTTACTTTTTTCAGTCAAAACCATAGATAAAACTTTAAAGTTAAGTTCTTATCCCATTATTTATATTATTTTACTAGTCCGGCCCACTTTATGTCATATTAGGCTGTTTGTGGCCCCTGAACTAAACTGAGTTTGACACCGCTGGTTTATAAGCTGATCTGCCACGATATAACCTGTTCCAGCTGAAACATTATTAACCACTGCAGTATGTACCCATGGAAGGATCAGGACTATTTGCGAGTTAAATCCAGGAATCCAAACCAAAGGTGGTGCGGTCAAATATTGCATGTGCGACTTTTTTTTCGGCCGGCAAGTGCACGACCTAATGAGAAGACGGCAGCAGCACAGAGTAAAGTAGCACAGATTTGGAGACACTAGGTACGTCAGGTATGAAGCGCTGATCAGAGTCTTCCAAAGTGGCCGACAGTGGCTCAGTCATTTGCATGTGTCATCATACACACCGTTAGCGCTCCGGTTCTTTCAGATGCCTCGCTCTAATTTTTATGTCACGCCAAAGTTATACGCAGACACACGGGGATGTGTGTCAACTCTGTCATGATTCACTAGTTGTACACTTGTCATCCAACATGTAGAGGAGCTTAATGGGAGAAAACTGACAATTCCAGACTTCCCCAGCTTAACACTCCATAAATTACATGCTGCTGCTAATAGCATTACAGTCACTGCCATCACAGCTCTGCATGAAGAAACCAATTTCTGGCCTGCGTATATGTCATCGCACGAAAATCAGACATTTATATCGCGGGTTGTTGTCTCAGGAAGGGTGAAATGACAAAAATGTTGCTTCACAGGGGTATTATTTCAAGGTGTCCTGCAAAAGCACATTAAGGGACATTTGAGGGGAAAGAGCATGAAGTTCACTGCAGCAAAATGCTTTCTGTTTTTTTTTTCTTTTTTGACCACCCACCCAGCTTAGCTTACTGAAGCATCAGCCTCACCGCTTGCAAACAGACAAGGATGGCAAAGATGATGTTCTTATCTGCATCCTTTCCACAATCCTAAACCCAATACTCCTCTAAATTGTAAAATGTCGTATCTTAGCTGTGAATGACTCTGACTATGGGGGAAATAAAGTTACTTTTCCATTGACCCTCAAATATCGCAACTATAACTTGTGCATAAAAACGTACCTAATGGAAAAAACAACAATTTCGCCAAAACTCTCATTTTTGGAAACAAGGTTTTTGCACTTTTCGGATTTTTGGTTGTGAAATTAGTATTAGAAATTTACGCAAAACTATAATGGAAAGACCTTTTTTTTTGCATGTAGAATCATGTGAATAAAAAAAATGGACATTACAATAAGCGAAGAAGAGTTTTAACAGAAACATAGTGTTGTATGTACAGTGAGGACACACCAGGAAACTGAATAATTTTATAATTTAGTATGAGATAGAGGGGTAATATATAATAATAATAATGAGTATATCTGTAAATAAACACCATATTTGTGTTTGTTGCTATGTTTATGGAATGATTTCTCGTGTCATCCTGCGATAATAAATAAACAAATCATCGCATTTGTGATTTAATGGGAAAAAAATGACATTCCGCACTTCTGTTTTTTCAACATTTAGTAAATATCGGTAAATTTTTGTGCATAAGCCTAATGGAAAAGCGACTTTTTTTTTTTTACTTGAATCAAATTTTAAAATGTAATACACATGTTAAAATTTCGACACTAAAGCCGCAAAATATTGCACATATGGAAAGTACAACTGACTCCATGAACAGGAAGCCAACTGTCTTTATTAGTATTCTCCAGATAGGGACACGTAATGAGAGTGAAGGGAAAATTTCTTCCTCAACAGACTGGTGAACTGTATCCCCAAGCCTCTCATGGCAGTAATAGGATTTTACACCTGGGAACTGAAAGCTCCTCTCAACTCTATAAATCGCTGTCAAAACAACCACTAGGTCGCAACAAGGCAAAGAGCAGAGGGAGGAGGGGAAGTGTGCATTTTCACTTTTGGGGACTAGAGCGGAGGCTGAGAAAGCTACGAAAGCAGGGTCACAGGACGCAGATGATGAAAAGCATCAGGGAAAGGAGGCGTCAGGTATGAAATATATGAACAAGCTCCTGGGGGAGGATGATTTCTGAGAGCACAAAATAAAAAAAGGGTAGTCTGAGAGAAAAAGGTTGTGTTTTTTCATTATTTTTGTTGTGAGATATGAAAACCCTGATGGGAGTGGGCACAAACGCAAATCCATGGAAACAGCAAATGAACCCATAAAGACCCAGAGCTCCTTTTGTGGCACTTCCCGAATGAACATTTTTCAAGATTTTGCCTTTCTGAAGTGACGTATCACCATTTATTATCATATTATACACTGTATTTTGCATTTTTTTCAAGGTCAAATAGTGTATTTTCCAGGATTAAATTTACAGTGCTTAACAAATGTGTTCTTCCACCTGTCATGAAAATAAGGAAACATAAATAACTTCATAGTTTATCAAAAACGTGTTTCAAATTAACAATTTCATTGTTATTCAGACAGAAAATGACCAATTACAATAACAAAATAGTCCTTGTTGACAAATAATCCCCATAAATGTCCATATTTAGTGTGTCCACCTTTGGTGGAGATAACAGTTTGCATTCTTGCTGCCATTGTTTTGATGTAGTTTTACACAGGACTGCAAGATAAAAACTGGAATTGTACAACTTCATAAAAAAAAATAGTCATTTGCTGCTGCATTTCCCTTTGCATTTTTGGAAAATATTAAACTGGAAAATGTATGGATAGTAACAATAGTTCTATTTTAGCATTAAAGATATGGTTTGGATACAAAGATCTGTCATATACTGGTGGATGAACCATTATAGAAACATAAAAAGTTATTTAGGTAAACAGAAATACTGTTCTATTATGGCAGCAGTGGGACACCTTATACTGGTGGAGCTGGAAGAATACATTTGGTAAACACTGTAGATGTTCATTAAAGCTCAAACTACATTTGAGGGTTATTCTGTCAAAAACAGGGAAAACTGAAAAAAAAAAAGACTTTTTCTGAAATGATATCAGTAACGGAATATAAAAACAAGTGTGTCCATCCACTCTTACTGATCCAACTCCATGGATTTTACTGGTGAATTAATGTTGTTGAAGATGATGGTGTTTCCATGGTAACTACAGAGTCTCTGAACATCCAAATGGGTCATATCTGATGACCATGAAACTGTATTTTACACCAACTGTTTACACGTTTTAATATAATTAGTGGATCAGCAGGTATTAAACAGTTTAGATCAGTCGATGGTTTTGGTCACCAGTGGATGTTTGGGTCTTTAAGAGTTAAAGAGATGTTTGGTAAGGAGTAAGGGCTATGGATGTAAGCATGGTAGAGACAGGAAACTGTTGCAAGTTTCATATGTGTGTCAGTTTTACCTGCCAGGTCATCATCAGGCCACCATCCCAGCTCACAGGCCTTGCAGGTAAACTCATCCTGGACGTACTCATTGTCCTTGCATGTGGTGCAGATCCAACAGCAGCTCACCTCGCCCTTCCGAATCACCTTCACAAAGAAAACCCAATTATCAACAACAAGCCATCGCTGTTCAAAACTGGGATGAACTGGTGACATGTCCAGGGTGTACCCCATCTTCACCCATAAGTAGGACAGGCTCCAGCGACTCTAGTGAGGATAGAGTGGGTTCAAATCACGGAAGAAACATCACTGTATAATTCATTCATTCATTCATCTTCTATACCCGCTTAATCCTCATTAGGGTCACGGGGGTCGCATGGAGCCTATCC
>JAQQZY010000017.1:31696367-31709768 GCA_030068375.1 Ostorhinchus rueppellii | reverse complement strand
CCAGCACTTTGTGTTGCATTTATTGTATGAAAAGTGCTTTATAAATAAAGTTTTGATTGATTGATTGATTGATTGATGCACCATTCATAATAACAGGTATTCATTTCACTGTCATTCCTCATCATTTGACCTCCAACACAACTTATATATGAGAAAAACAAATAATAAATTGGGGAAAATCCAAACTATATGGGTCACATGACCAACGGAGCGGACAATGCTCACCCATAAATAGCGGAAGAGAAATGCGCCCGGTTTGGCTCGTTCACGGAAGACAACTTACACATCCCTGTCTGTTAAGTCAATAATTATGTATGCTTATTGAAAAAGTCCTTCCTTTTCAAAATGGTCAAAGTTCTGCCTCCTTCCTCATTAATGATCATCTTGTGTCACTTGAAAGTCCTCTAGTGAATGAATTTCTCCCCCATGGTGGATTATCAGTGTATTGTATGTATCTAATTGTATACAGCAGGTTTTTTGTTTTTCAAATATGATACTTTGGCATTGTAAGGTTAAAGATAATGTGGTGCCAACCTGGTCACATAACATTAAGACACACTGAAAAGAAAAGATTAATTAGAAATAACACAATTCAGCTTCATTAGTGGGAAAAAAAATGTGCAAAAATAACAGTGTTAATATCATCATATTTATTCTGTGGAAAAAGTGTCAAATTGTCCTGCTTTTATTGTGGAGCACTATCATTTATGATAATATGTAACACTGATTGGACAAAACAGTCATTTCCATTGTCTGGGCTTTCTAATTTAGATTAAATTAAACAGACAAATAGACAAATTGATGATGTAATTTTAGGTGGAGTGATACAGTACAGTGAATTTTTTTTACAGACAGCAATGAATTTTAAAAGCATGGATGTTCATTTAATCATATTATTGATTTATTCAATGTCATTAATCAATAATATGACAGTACATGGACGTTAAGCGCCATATGGTGTACAGTGTCATGTTTGTATTTTCCTACACAGCCCTGAGGCCTTCATAGAGTAGAAGCTCAGTCACCATAAATTATATTCACTGTCTGTGCTGTAAAGTGCAGTAAATCAAGTCAAAATGGTGCAATATAGAGATTTGGGACAATTTGTGTTAATGAGATAATTCACACTGTATTTGCAGATAGGCTCATAGCGTCGAGATTGGCTGGATTTAGAGTGATCTAAAGCTTAAAGCCTGGCGTAAATTGTTTGTCATTAATATTTTGGAGTTTACACAGTGTGTGCTGGTCCTGCTGACAACACTGTTCGCTTCACCAGCACATGACACAGTGCAACATACTGCCCTGCTGATGTGTCCATGAGTCAGCTCACACAGCTCCATGGGGGGCTGGTTTGTAGGTGACCCCCACTTCAAAACCTGTCACTTCTCCAGTGAACTGAGGCGTAGTCTACCCTCACCAGATGCCCTTTTTAACGTTTACTGCAAAAATAAATGTGACAGTGACCTCTCCTGGATATTACCGGTGACTGCAAGTAAAAAGGTTTTAAAAAGGCCTAAATAAGTGTGATTTAAAGACATTATTATTATTCATTCATTCATCTTCTTTTATTCTCACTAGGGTCACGGGGGTTGCTTGGAGCCTTTATCAGCCACTTTAGGGCGAAGGCGGGGTACACCCTATTATTACTATCTTTAAATACAGTATTTTTAACTCATTACAAACAGAGGAACTCTCAAGGGCTTCGTCTCTCTTTAAAAAAAAAAAACTTTTCTACTTAAGTCCTCTCACTGGAAAAAAATCTAAATCTTACCAAGTGGATTTTTCTCCTTTCTAGTCAAAATACAACAATTGGATCCTCACATTTCTTACAATATTTACTTAAAGTAGTCCACTGTTCATGTAACTATGATTTGGTCTCAGTGGTGAGGAAACATCTAATTGGCTTATAACTTGTAGTTCCAAGGGGCCCAAGGGTGCTGGGAGGGAAGGGGGGTTTTTACTTTATTTGTTTATTTTTTGTTTGTTTGTTACTATTTTTTCCTGTTGTGGTCTCGCTTATTTCTCATTTTTATGTGTGTCATTATGTTTTGGATTTGTTATTAATATGTAGAGGCTTTTTCAAAGTTTGGAGAACAAAAAAATTATTATTATTTTTTTTAAAATACAGTGTTTTCATAGTCATTTCAAGATTGAGAAGTACGATACTAAGATAATAAAAAGGTAGTAGAAAGTTATTTTAAAGTTTTTTTTCCCCTTTTCTTCTTTTTTATTGGAATTAAATTAAATGTGGCAAAATGAAATGCCAGAGTTTATTCATTCAAGTGCAGTAATAAGCCTGAAAATACGAATTAACATTGGTGTTAAATACAATAATCCACAGACTAATTCCATTGTAAATAAACTATTTATCCAGGAAGCTCGAGCAGACCTTTATTTGAAAAAAAAAAAAAGCTAGATAAATAAATATACGATCTTCTTAAGTGCTCGTATAGTTTAGCACATTAAGTTTTTATTTTTCCATTAATTCTTATCTTTTTACTCAGATTTATACAAGTTACAAAAACAGCACTGATACACGTATTTTGTCAATAAAGTTTTGAAAAGAAAAAAACGGAAGCGCAGTGACAGAGGATGTAGCTGTTATTAGCAGTTGGTCCCTGTAGATAACTAAGTTAACAACTACTTTTGTTTCACTAATAACCACACTTATCTTGTTACGCGTTTTCCTGTTGGCACTACCATAAGGTAAGAAGACGCTCGCTTGCTAATGTTTTAATAATTTGTATAGTTCGCTTGCTGAAAACGGATCAACTTCCGAGCTGCTAGCTGTTGTTAGCCACCATTAGCTCCGGTTAGTGTTAGCTAGCTTAACACTGCAAACAAAACAAGTCGATTTAGTGGACAAAGTTGACACCATGTTGGTTTGCAGTAGAAGAATACTTCTAAATGTACTGTGGGATGTACAATAGCAAACCCTGATCATATTACGTTTGTTACCATGCTTTTGTGGGTGAACTTTGATGGACATATTCTAGCCCTGGTGTTCCTGTCTCCTTAAACAGTTTGTGCAGATTATTTCAATTTAAGATCATATTACAGATTCAATTAATAAATGCTATTAATGTATATATTGACTTTTTAAAGTAAGGGCTCAGTGGAGATGCATTACTGATAAATAAAGCACTTAACACGAGATCCAGCCAAATCCAGGACATTACATAATAGCTATTGTATGTATATTAACTCTCCCTCCTGCATTATTAATCACCTGGGTTGTAGAAACAGACAGATTGATGCCAATAATATTATAGATCAACATCCCATGTGGATGGTAATACATTTCCCCACAGGTTTAATGGCTAGTGCACAGAAATATTTAAGCACAAATTAGTCACATTAGAAGTAAAATGCATTTTAAGAACATTTTATACTTTTTATGTTTGTCTTTTTTTAAGATGTTGTCACTCTGACTGCAGTTGCTTTTAGTTTTGCAGCGTTCAGTAGCTCCTCATGTTGCATCATGTACTGCACTTAAGCTAAAACACATCAAACAAAGAAAATCATTGTAGTTTATTGTTTTGAGGACACTCACAGTTGAGGTATACTTCACCCGTGGCTCTTTATTGTGAACAAACTTAGAGCTTGACAGTCTCTAAAGGAAAAAAAATGGAAGGATGTTCAGTATTGCATGAAACGTGACACAAACACAAGCAAGGTATCAACAGCTCCTCCTGTTTGGCTGGGAAGCTTCCTAATAAGGTTCTTGTATGAGACAGGGTTTTAGGTCTGTCACGTGACTGCAGCTGAGTCACACTGAACAGAATGGGGGCACTATTTCACATCATCCAGCACATTGTAAACATGGCAAGAGAGTGTTGCATTAGTCAGTCACTTTGTTAGCAAACTGTGCACATGTTCATTGTAAGTGACAAAAGATCAGATCGTGTTTATTCTGTTATTGTTTAACCTTTAATGATAAATCACTATGATCTCCTATTCCACCAGTTGATCATTGTTCTTTTATGAAATAAAAATTATTCATCAGTTCAGATCAGTTTGTTCTGTTTCTGTAATGTCCAATTTCACTGAGAGGTTTTCCTTTTTTTCTTGTGGTATAAAGTGACACCTAGTGGTTTGCATGTGTAATAATAGTAATTTGGGACTAATCTCTGGTACAACTTCATTAATTTCATATTTTGAAATTTATGTTTGAAAGAAAAGCAAAATTTTACTATAAGACTATGATGAGGTTCTTATTTTAATATATTTTTCCCCAAAACTGTTTAGTTGACGTCATGATTTGACACAAGCTGCTACACACATGGACATGAAGAAAAAATCTAAAGCATCTTCACAAAATGGTTATGTTTTCTTTTAATAAGTACTTTATTTTCCCTCATTTGTCAGGATCGTGGATCATCTCCCAGCCACCGTACGACTTTCATCTCTGAAGATGGAGGGAAAACATGTACATTGTGACTCCTGTTTTAACCTGAGATGTATGGTTGGACCTCAACCAGGAATCTCCTGTGATCTCATCAGCTGTCCTCTGCTGTGTGGAGCTGTATTTCATTCCTGCAAAGTTGAAGAGCACCACCTCCTGTGCCCGCTAATGAGGGTCCCGTGCTTAAACAGAGGCTATGGTTGCCCTGCTGACCTGGTGCGGAACCAAATGTATGCGCACCTTGAAGTTTGTCCAGCTGGTGTAGTTTGTTGCACTATGAAGTGGAACAGGTGTCCGGTTAGCTGTCAGGACTATACATCGTATGAGTGCCTTAACCATGGGGTTGAGGATGTAGAGCAGCTGGACATGGCGCTTGCCCTTCAGGACCAGCGCACACTACTTGAGTCACTTAAGGTGATTGCCATGGCGCCTACAACAGGAAATACTTCCCCTGTTCCTGTGACCAAAGAGAATGTGGTCATGGACTCATCGGTTTCTGAGGCCCCCACATTTATCAAGTTGTCATCCCCACATCATCAAGAGCCTACACCAGTAAGCTCTGCAAAGGAGAAAATAGCCAGTGGAATTAATGGCTTAAATGAGGAACACTTCAGTAAACTCTACCAAGCCACAGCTGAAACTGCAAGAAGCTTAGTTGCTGCTTTAGAGGTTGTTAACAGTGCAAGCAGTCCAGGGTGTGTGAACAGAGGAACTGTTGTGGAGGAGATTACAATGAACGGCACTAACAATGGAGACCTTTACACACTAGAGGCTGCAGAAGGTTTCATTAAAAAAGAGAAGGAAGAGCAGAGCGTTTGTTCAAGTTGTTTGAATGTAAACGGAGCTCAGAAAGAACCAGATCTTCAGATTCGAAACAATGCAAATGGACCATTGTCAGGAGATACAGAGCCATGTCTGGAGACCACCTGTACTGTCGAGATGCAAGAATATATGAATGTTGGGGTTTCTCAGGAACCACAGACCTGTGATATGAATGCTCCACTACAAGTCATTCGAGGTGGGGCACAGAGAGCTGGACATGTGGTCTTGGACCATGACTTGAAGTTCCGTCGCCCTCCTTATCAGGGACCATATTCATTACTTAATAGTCGGATAGGTTTCATTCCAGGTCGGTCAATGCGTGGACGGCAATGTGAAATGGAGGACAAGGCTGTGGACACCTCAGACCTTGAGCAGCAGGATGACCCTCTGGGCCTGGGGGAGGTGGATCTGATCACAGCAGCCTTGTTTTTCTGTTTAGAGGAGTCCAGAGTGTATAGAAGGATTTCCGATACAGTCTATGTTGATGGATACCATGTCGACTTTGGCACACAGACGTTTACTTTCCCTGCTGCCATCTTGGTGACCAATACCAGAGTAGGCGACATGGCTTCTGCGTCAGCCTGTGATCACGCCGCCCCCCAGCTCTCCTACCCTTTCCGTACTCTGCGCGTTGGCCTCGTTTTAGAACTTCTAAAGCTCGGAGAAATTTTTGATTACCGTTACCTCCGTAATTATACCTATTGCCAGCACAAGTTCCCCTTTGTTTGCGGCCAGTCTTTTCGCAGGGATCAGTTTAGCTCTCACTTCACAAACGTGCACAGTGACATTCATGCAGGTCTCAATGGCTGGATGGAGCACCGCTGCCCTCTGGCGTATTATGGCTGCTCGTTTTCTCAACGGAGGTTTCACCCATCCACCAAGGGGGCCAAGGTAGTTCATGACCGGCATCTCAGATCCTTTGGGGTTCAGCCTCGCCCGAAGGAAAAACTTCCTGGTGACTCCCAGACAGATCAGATTAGTGGGCTTCCCATTGAGATATTGTGGCACATAGCGGGTTTCCTTGACAGTTTTAGTCTGTGCCAACTGTCACTGGTGTCACGGACAATGAGGGAGGTGTGTGCCAGTCTCCTTCAAACCAGGGGCATTGTGGAGGTCCAGTGGAAGCGAAGCCTCTGCCCTGGTCCTAATGGTACAGTGTCCTGGCAGATGAAAAACAAAGTAAGTACAAAAAAGGATTATGTATGTACTGTATGTAACAAACTACATGGAAGCTTACCAGAAAAAGAGCCATTGATTAGAGAAGCATTCCAATCTTACGGTTCCCACAGGGTCTGAAAAAGCCTTGTAGCACCCTATAATGTAATAATTTCCTGAAAATGTAATAAAATTTGCACTTAACTCAATCGAAAATGTAATAAAACCCAATAATGTAATACCTTCATCAAGAATGTAATAAAATATCCTGACTGATGTTGTAATAACATTTTACTGATAATGCAATACTGTACCTTATTACATTATTGGGAATTTTTTACATTTTCAGGTGAAGTTTTTTTTTGTTTTTTTTTAATCAAAACTGATCATGTAAAACTTGACAGATAATGTAATATATATGTTCATTTTAAGTCCAAAGTTCTACATTTTGTGTTTTAAGAATCTAAGACTGTTAAAGACACTGGATTTGAAACAACAGAATGACTACTGGGTTAAAGTGCAGATATTACAGTAGGATATTTTATTTTATTCAGGATATTTTATTACATTTTTGATCGAGTTGTGTGCAAATTTTATTACATTTTCAGGAAATTATTACATTATAGGTGCTACAAGCCTTAAAAGTCCAGACTGATCTCAATAAATGGTGTTGTGTGTCGTGCCAGTTCTTATGGCATTTGGTGTGCTATACCAACACATTTTTAACCTTTCCTATGTTATTCAACACCATTTGGCCTCCATTGGCTTCCATTAACAAGCAATCACGTGTCAGTTTACACCAAGATCTCCAGTTCACATAACCCTAACCTAACCCCTAACCCTATTCCTTACCCTCAGTGCATGGTATTTAAGGCATCACAGCAGATAGATAACATGCCCCAGAACAGTGGGAATCAAGGTAGAGTGAATAAATGTATTTTCCTAAATTCTAAGGGGCACAAAGCTTTGCCAGTATGGCTGCAAAATAGTGGTGTAGTAGTCTTAAAACAATCTTAAAAGGTCTTAAATTGAACTTGTTGAAACTGAATCCTTTAAGTACTATTAGCACACTGTGAAAATACCCACCACAAGTAAAAATTTACATAAGTATTCCGTATGAGTAAAAAAAGTACGAGGGGCTTTCCTCTTATATACGATGTTTGCATTAAGGTTTATGCTGCATTTTATTTTTGTAATTTTACCAATTATCTACAGTAGTTTTAAGGTACAATATACTGTCATGTCAACTGAGAACAGCCTTTTTTGTGACATTATAGCTAATCCAACAGGGTTTTACAGAGTCCATATAGCTCAAAAAATAAGAATTTTCTCAACTTGTAAAAGGAACATTTAATGGTTCAGTTTGTCACAGACATTGACAGTCAGCTCATTTGTAGATATATAGGTTTCACCAGACTCAATTGAGAGGAAAAATGTACTAGGTATTTAAATCCATCACACAAATGTTGTCAAGTATTAGTAGCGTTTGCCTTTAAGGTAGAACTGCCTCAGATTTGTACTTGAGTTAAAGTACTTCTGCATCTACATTCCACCACTTTGTTTCAGGTCAGTCCGTCACACAGGAGTTCACTGCTAATTCCTATTTGTTGAAAAGTTTAACATGTACAAATATTTTCTAACATACGGTCAACGGCTGCCTCTTAATCTCCTGTTGTAAATATCATTAAGAGCAATACTATCTCAATGGACATTCATGTAGAAAATAAACTGTGACATGCAGCAGCTCAAAGTTACTGTATTTACCCCGCCCCCCCAAAACGGTATTGTTTGGTTCTGTTTGTTTGTTTAACACTCAAACACACAAAACTATTGGTTGAATTCATAGCAGATTGGGTTTATAGATTGCCAGTGATCCAGAATAGATATTTTTCCATTTTGGGAAAAGTAGGTCAAAGTTCAAATTTTTATGAATTTTTAAAATCTGTTTGTTTTTTTTCCCCCCCATTTACTTATAATGGGTGAAATTTAAAATGTCTGTAGCAGCAAAACTATTGGTTGAATTTATACGAAATTTTTTTTATATAGATTGGCAGCGACCCGGAATAGATGTAATTACATTTTGAGGAAAGTAGGTCAAAGTTTAAATCTTTTTTTTTTTTTTTTCTCTCCATTTTATTTATTTATTGCCATTTACTTGTAATGGCTGAAATTTGCAATGTCTTTTAAAAACATCAATTTTGTTTCAATTTACTTCAAACTTGGCACATGTATAAAGGCAATTGATATGTTGACATCAGCACACAGACATGACATCAGCTGGATCGACGCTAAAATACAATACAAAAAGTGCGAGGGGCAGGGTTTGTTGTTCCTGGTACCTCTTCATAGCCTGAGTTACTGGGGTCTTGTTAATTAAATTAAAATGTTCACATACTTTAAAATATTTTTGTACTTGTATCGTTAAGAACCTGCACATAGCTTAAATAAGCAGTGGATGGTAACATTATTGCACAAAAATATCACACTATAACTCCAGAAGTTGATACTGCCCTTATGTATACAGAGTTTCTACATGCTTCTCTTATTTTACTTTTCTTTTATTTTACCTTGCACTTATAATTTACCAGAGACAAAAAAACATGGACTGTGTTGCATAGTTTCACCCAAATAAGTCAAACAGGAGGTAAACTTTTATTTTTACAAGTATTGAGTAGTTCCTATCATCCTTCACCATGTTCCAGACAGATTCTGCCTTCAGGCCAACTTTATTTATAAAGCACTTTAAAACATCCACAGTGGCCCAAAGTGCTGGACAGAAGACTAAAAGCGCAATAAAAAATGAAAAAAAGCAGTAAGAAACAATAAAATCAAAATCAATGAAACAGGTTAAAATATACAAACGGAAACAAACTGTCAACATTGTAAGAGTGTTAAAAAGCCAAGGTGTGAGGGGCGGGGCTTGTTGTGCCTGGCACCAATTATTACCTCTGAAATGTAGTGGATCCGAGTTTATTCCACTGAATATTTTTACTCTTATTGTTCCAGGTTTGGAAATTCAGCACTGCCTTCCGCCCAGTGTTATCCTGGGGGTTCACCGATCACCCCAGCATGTCGGACCATCTAAAGAAGTGCACTTTCAACGTAGTAGAGCACAAGAAGGACCCTGTACCCCTGCCTGCCATGTGTACCGCACGAGATGGACAATCACTGCGTCGTTTCCTGCGTCCCGTTAACATCTGACCAAACAAGGCATGGGAAGCTGCACGAGAAACACTGTGGTATCAAGTGGAGGTTGCAATTCAAGACAGACGTTGTAACTCCTACTGTATTACACCAGATGATCATGATGAAGCCTTAATGAAATAATCTGCCACAATAAATGTTTTGTTGTTGTGGATGCACACTACACGGGGATAAAAATCAATAGATATTTAGCTTTGCATGGATTTGTGCTAAAAACACACCGGTATAATGGTTTAGAAAGTATATTTTCATGAAAATAAATATGCACAATAGATTTCTATCATTGTATGTTATATATTGAGAATGTTTCACCACCTTGCCTTGCAGTTATAGCCATACAGGAAGAAGCAGGTTGTCGGTTATATTGCATTATTTCTGCGCAACAGGATTTATACTCGCACTTTACCCACTTTACGCACTAGTCCTTGAGAAGCCTGTAAAGGGCGCCAGCCTAATGCAAACTGGACTCTATAGTCGTCTGTCAGATGTCAGAACAGGTGGATATTAAGAAAGGTAGCCCAGTAACCATGTATTTTGCTAACATTTAATACAGTCTTTCCAGTGTTTTATATGTTTGTTTTTGAAGCTCTTGCTAATCACTTATTAAATAACACTATTATATGTGTATATGTATGTATGTGTGTGTGTGTGTATGTGTATGTATGTATGGGCGCTTCTCAAAGAAATGCACTGCTGACAGCAAATGTCACTTCTCCAAATTATGCACCCATCTTCTGTTATTGTTCATAAAGCTGTAAACTGACTATGCCAGTTAAGAGAAATGTGCGAATTTGAAATAAAAACTCAAGTGGTGCAAATGGTACAAACCCCGCCTCCTGTGCATATTTCACCGATTTAAAGTAAATGGGAAGATTTTAAAAATTCCTAAAAATTTTTTTTAACTTTGACCTACTGTTCCCAATATGTAATGAGATCCACTCTGGGTCACTGGCAATCTATGAAGTTAATTTGGTTTGAATTCACCCAATAGTTTTGCAACAAGCCCATTATAAGTAAATGGGGGGGGGGGACTAAATATTTTCACAATAAATTTAAACTTTGACCTTTTTCCAGAATGTTATGACATCTATTCTGGGTCCCTGTCGATCTATAAACCAAACCAAACCCAGAACAATAAGAGTAAAAATATTCAGTGGAATAAATTCTGTTGCACTACATTTCAGAGGCAACAAATGGTTCCAGGCACAACAAGCCCCGCCCCTTGTTTGTATTGTACTTTATTTTGGCATCGATCCAGCTGAAGTCATCATGTATGTGCATGTGCTGATGTCAGGATATCAACTGCCTCTATATATACAAATTTGAAGTGAACTGAAACAAAATTGATGTTTTTATAGACATTTGAAATTTTGCCCATTAGACTAAGTAAAAGGGAGAAAAAAAAAAATCTGAAAAAATTTGAACTTTGACCTACTTTTCCCAAAATGTAATCGCATCTATTCTGGGTGACTGGCAATCTATAAACCCAGTTTGGTATGAATTCAACCAATAGTTTTGCTGCTACAGACAGTTGAAATTCTGCCCATTATAAGTAAAGGGGTTCATTTTTTTTTTTTTTTTTTAATTCAACCAATAGTTTAGCTGCTAGAGTGTTAAAGAAAAACAAACCAAAACTCCTTGCCTCCCTCTCTCTCTGTCTTTTTTTTTTTTTTTGGTGGTGGTGTGGGGGGGTAATATTTACATTTCATTCATGATTAGGATTCTACCAGAGCACCCAGTGAAGAATAGAGAAGTATTGAGTTATCTAAAACAGCTGAACCGCACAGAATATGAATGACTGAATCTGAAATCCCTCTGCTCCTGGACTATTACCACCAATTCCAGACGTTGAATGTTTCCTAATTACCTGGAGTCGGTTCACAGACCTCTTTGTGAAGCAGTGAATTAATGAAGCTCAAATGTGGTTTGAACTCTAATCTTATGACTTGGTTATATTAATGTGAGCATATTTTAGGTTATTATATCGACTTAAATCAGAAAAACAGATGCCTCCTATCTATCTATCTATCTATCTATCTATCTATCTATGTGTGAAATGAAACTAAGATAACAGCTGTAGTTTCTGCTCAAAAGTATATTCACTGTTAAAGATAACACCAACACTGTAGTATTACACACACCAATCAATGTTTACAGTTGTTTTACTTATACTGCAGATTATTTCTCTTTTATTGCTAATTTTGTGTGTAAGATAAGATACGATGCAATACCATAAGATAAATGTAGGAGACACGGTCAGCTTCACAGCACTGGCCTGGGTGCTTTCACAAACCTACTCAGATACTGTAAGTTTTATGAAAATGAGGCTAAAGTATCTGAGACCAGTTTGAAATTCCATCCTACAGTTGATTTTTTTGTGTCATTTTTGCAGGTCACCATAGGTCAGTTCCCTGAAGAACGATTCGATGAGCCGGTCCCCAAGCAGATAATCAAGGACTTTCAGGCTGAATTGTCGTACCTTTCCGAAGCCATTTCAAGCAGAAACTCACAGCTTGAAGTCCCCTACATTTACCTGAACCCCAATCGGGTACAGAACAGCATAACCATTTAAAGACGTATGAGAAAGTCCATAAACATTTACCTTTGCATGCAGGTACATGTGTTGAACTTATAAGACAGATAATAACTGGAGGTGATACAGGCTTTTAATGGGCGTTTGCGTTCTGTGGGATGAAGTTCTTGTAATTTGTGTGCGAGGAACTACATGAAGGTCAACTGTATTGTTTGAAGTACTTTACAATTATCTGACAAAGACTTGCATTTTACTGAGTAAGACGTAAGATGATCTGTGGAAGGGTAACGTGGGGAGCAGAAAGTAATTTAGAAGGTTAATATCATTTGGTGTATACAAGAATATATACATACAATAGAATTTGAAAATAAAATGTCACAAGTGTGTAACAGTTCTGTCAAATGAATTTATTTCACATCTAACGTCAATTAATTGTAACAATAGTGAGTTGATACGAGTCACCCAAGTTTTCTTTTTGGAAGTTTGCAAAATTATGCAGCAGTTTCACCATGAACTCAATCACTGAGTATATAAAGTATCCATTCTACAATCAGGAACAGAAGTAACTGCCTTTACAGACATTTGTGAAGCAGAGATGCACCAGTAAGTCATTTGTTGGGTGCCATAGCTCTGACCTCCACAATCTATAACACCTAGGTTTATGGTCAAACCTGACAGGTAGCGTACATTGATTTGATATGGATGGTGGGTTTACGTTGAGCATGTGAAGGCTACAGAGCCATGAAGAACACTCAGGCTACATTTAGATCAGGGGTGTCGAACTCATTTTAGTTCAGGGGCCACATTCAGTTAACGTTGATCTGAAGTGGGCCAGGCCTGTGAAATTATAACATAATATATGAATAATGTCAACTCCAAACTTTTCTCTCTGTTTTAGAGCAAAAAAGGTAAAGTTAAATAATGAAAATATTTACATCTACAAACTATGCTTCCAAACAATGCGAATAACGTGAACAAACCCCAAAAATGAAGTGTAATTTTAACAATATTATGCTTCAGTTTATCACATGGTCATTATAACTTAGACACTGCGGATCTACAAATACACAAAACATTTAGTAACGGAAAAATGTTTAGGTCTTGAGTCATGGTGAAGACTCCAGTCTGGGATGGATCCAGTCGTAAATAACACACACGATATATGTTAGAATACTAAGAGTAAATTTTTCCACCACAATCCCTCCCTTTCATTCATTCATCTTCTATACCCGCTTTATCCTCACTAGGGTCACGGGGGTCGCATGGAGCCTATCCCAGCTAC
>JAQQZY010000017.1:31670986-31681151 GCA_030068375.1 Ostorhinchus rueppellii | reverse complement strand
AATAATAATAATAATAATAATAATAATAATAATAATAATAATAATAATAATAATAATAATAATAATAGTAATACTAAGTAGACATAATGAACTTGATGGATATGAAACAATGAAATACGATGAGTGTGTCTTATTTACAGTGTAAGAAATGAACAAGTAATTTCGCCGAGAAAATACCAACAAATGGGTTGTAGTTTGTCTTAGTTCCGACTTTTCTTGCAAATCCGTGATGGGACTGATAGTCTGAACAATCAATTGATGGTGTAGATCTGAAAATACCTGTCAATCAGGTAAAAAAAAAAAAAAACAGGATTCAGCCTTTCAACTGATCCTCCAATCATCATGTGGAAGCCCATCGTCCAGGCCAGCCGAAGCCCGCCCACAGCTCCATTCACCCCGTCCAGTGGCGGGACAAAATTGTGGCATTTATCCAAAGACCATTGAGTTTGGAGGCAATGAAAAAAAATGTTCCATTGACGCTCAGCTTCTATGGGCAAATGCTCTGGTTCATATCACAGTAGAGACACCAGAGGGCGCACATGCCTAAGCTGCTGAGCACCACCCACCATTAAACCACAGAAGAAGAAGTTCTATGGGCACATGCACTGACAACGAAAATGGCGCTATGGGAATGTCTGAGAAGTGAACAACATGGACTCAGTCGGTTTGTGATAAGTGGCTGATTCTAACGCTTTTGTAGTCAATGAAATGTGAACACAACCCCACATATTTGATCATTTAATTTTTTTACATTTTTGGGAAAGTTAAACTTGGCGGCTGTGGACTAGTTGGGGAAATAATACTGTATATGGAAGATAACAGAAGTTGCTCAGGTGTCAAAGCTTGAACGTCCCATTAGCTTTTATGTAATTTAGTTATTTACACTGTTGCCCGTTAAGTTGGAATCATTTTGTTTTCAGACACATTCCTCTTTTTATTCCTGTTTATCCATATCAGTAATCACCTCCGACCAGATACAGTGATTAAATACTGAGTCCCTGTAAAACAATGCATCATATTGTCATAATCATTTCATGAGAAAGTTAAAAATATTTCAGTCCGACTTTATGGGCAACAGTGTACTGTATTTGGAAGATGGAGAAAGAATAAGAACATAAGCCCTCAATCGATCAATAAAAAAAAAAAAAGAAACAAAACACACATAGAAAATAACAAATACAGTCTGTCTATATGTTCAAGAAAGATTGGGTCAAAGTAAAAACATACCTTCAAGATGAAACATGGTCACCGTCAAACTGCAGTTGGAGTTATCTGTGATCTCCAGAGACCTGGATGATTGAAAACATTTAGAAAGCAGAATCCCACCGACCCTTATCATCAGATGCCTGTCTGCCTGTGAGTTGACGGTCTCCAAATCAGTCCTCCCCATGCACTTCTATCTTGATTTATTCCATAAGGTCTGTCCGTTTAGAGGCTGTTGGCATGTTTCTTGAACATTTCAGAAATCCTCTGCTGGCTCTGTAGGCCTATCACCGCTTCACTTTTGTTGTTAACATTTACCCAAGAGGCATCACAGGGAGGTTTTACCCCCCACCAGGCATCACCTGAAACCTGGTTTATAGTGGGATTGAATGATCATAGTAAGTTATTTTAATTTGGAAAAACTGCTCTCTGTTGACTTCATATGTCATACTGTACATAATGAGATCATGCTGGACAGAAGAGACTGTTGTCTGTATTTTTGCAAGAATCCATCAAAATCCATTCATCATTTCGGTCTGCTATATTTCATTGTCTGTCTAAACACATCTCCACATGGAAAAGTAGGAGCAGAAACCAGCATGGAAAAAATGACTGTGTCACAACAGAAGGTATTTTGAAAAAGAGAAGAAAAAAAAAGACACCGAGGTTAACATTCAAAGAGTATGAAAAGGTTCTCACAAAGACTTTCAGATCTTCAGAGGCGTTTCTTCGTGTTCACACTCACCTGCCACAGGCTTTCACAAGTCTGAAATAGAGAGAACTGAAAAGAAATGAAGAAGAAAGTCTGGACTGCTGCTCTATAACAAGAACCAACCGCTGATTGTCGATCAATTTAAAGCTTGCGAATGTGGCATGAAGTGGTATTTGCTTGCGGGGAAATTAGATGAGCAAAACATGAGAGGATGTGGCAGGAGATGGAGTCTGGATAAACTTAACCCATAAAGACCCAGTGGGACTCTGGTGTCAGTTCCCAAATGATTTTTTTTTTCTATTAACGTTTCTTAAGTGATTTATCACTATTTGTTGTAATATTATCCTCTATATTTTGCAAATTTTCTGTGAAAATCAAATATTTTTACCTCCGCCAAGGAGGCTATGTTTTTGCCGGTGTTTGTGTCCAAAATAACTAGAGAAGTTCAGAACAGATTTGGATGACATTTTCAGGAATTATTAGAAATTGGACGAGGAACAAGTGATTACATTTTGGTGGTGATCCGGATCACCGTCTGGATCCAGGAATTTTTAAAAAGTTTTCTTTATCCTTGGGAGATAGGGCGTGACGGGATTGAGTTCCAGGTCATTCAGCACCATCTAGTGGAGGAAAGTACAAACACTACCTTGGCAGAGGTCTGCGCTCTCCGAGTGCTTTTCTAGTCTTATATTTCGTTGACTGATCATACAGACATATAAACGCTCAGATTAAACTTGAGGGTCATTTTATCAGAAAGAGAAATCTGAAGAAAAACTGACTTTTTCACCAAAGACATCAATATCTCAACATAAACCCAGTGTGTCCATCCACTGTCACTGATCCAACTGCATGGGTTTTACTGGTGAATCAGTGTTGTAGAAGATGACAGTGTTTCCACGGTAACTACGGAGCCTTTGAACGTCCAAATGGGTCATATCTGATGGCCATGAAAAGATGAATAACTGTATTTTACACCAATTATTTACATGTCTTGAAAGGATTAGTGGATTAGAAGTGATTAAAAATGTTCTATTTGTAGATGATTCTGTTTGCCAGTGCTTGTTTGGGTCTTTATGGGTTAACTGAGAAGAACGTCCAAGCCTGTGGCAAAGGTCAGTGTTGGCGTGAGTTACATAAGAGATCGAAGCGTAGATACGGAGAGGGTACACCCGCAGGTCTGGTGCCCATGTTTGTGTTCATGTGGTCATGTGTTTGTGTGTCTGTGTGCAATAGAGATTCCCACTGCCAGGGGATTTTCCATAGTCACTGCGGTGTTCAGAAACAGATGCAATATTGGCAGTCAAACTAGTAGTCGGGGAGAAAGGCTTCAAAATCTAAGCCCTCAAAGCATTCTTCCTGCTGTCCCAACTAATTTCACATTCATTCCCTTTCTCACTGCTTCCTCCATACTGATTCCTCTTGTTCATTTAACTCCTGCCACTCTATTTTACATCGTCTTCTGGGCCTGTTTCTCTTCTTACTCTTACTTTTTTCTGTGCGGATTCTGGCTTTAAGCTTCTTCTCCATTGCAGTGGCTCGTGTCAAAACAAACAGACTGATTAATATGACTGACTCTGTATCTCGGAGACAAATTTGTTGCACCTCGTTCATTTCCTGCGAGTTAAAATCTTCCATTTTTGATGATAATTCTTCATTACAGCAGGACAGATTTAACTAATAAATATTTTTCTCTCTCGGCTTTCCAACATTATGCAGTCTGTTTCTCTCAGTATTCCTCTCAGCCCTCCCTCTGCTGCTCTGTGTCCATGTGAGGTGATTCAGCATCAGCGTAAGTCTTTAACACAGCACGTGAGTGACCTCATCCTCACACATCTGCCACAGTCTTTTACCATCCAGGGTACCATGAAGGGCTTCAGGAGCCTGCTCCACTTATGATCAACACATGCACACATAAAGTACACTTGTATATGTGCACAGAGTCTGACAGAACACACAAGTAATTACTCCCACTTAAACTGGATGTTGAAGAAGGTTTTGTATAAACACCCACACAACAGAATCACAGTCGTGGAGGATGGGCTCGTAATCAACATTACATCAGCTTTTTAACGCCTAATTAGCAGAAAAACACTTGCAGAACTTGTTATGGACAAAATTCCACTTCAAACAGTACAAGTGTATGTACGTGTGAGTATGTGTTAACTATGGCAATGATAAAACAATTAAACTGTAAAAGTTAATTCAATCTATGGACAAGAAACAATGGGGATGCACGAGAACATCAAATTTTTGTGTTTACACTGAACTAATGGAGTAAGACATTTGTTAACCTTTAATTTGCCTGAATTTTCACGCAGGCGCTTTTAAACTGCCAGTTTTCTCAACTTTGAAGCTGAAGTTTCTTGGTCATTTGGGGGCAGCTGAACAAGTGAAGGTGTAAACACAATATTAACCTATTATCACCTTATAAAAAGTGTGATTACGGATGTGTGAGAGTTTGGCTGTAAAACATTTGCCTGTTTGCACATCAGACAGGAAGCGACAGTAGCATTTATTTGGACTCTTGTTTCTGGCTGCCTTATGACTTATTCTGTCTCCTTCAGGTTGTGTTTTGGTCCTTTAAAAACCACTATGGGAAATGTCTGGCTGTAAACAAAATTTACTTTTAACTGTTCATGCTGCCTGAAGTGAGTTCATGGGAGATTTCACTAAAAATTGATGTCTGCTTACCAGGGAGCGTGAATTACAGCGACAGATAATGCACCATATTCACAAAAAGGCCATTTTCCTCCAACATTATGTTCAAATGCTGTTATCAAAACAGAAAAGAAAGCTCATTTTTATTTCCCTGTAGGGAAACTTGACCTCAGCGTTTCATCCATCATAGACTAAACACACAGACCTGTGGGCTGCCATTGAAGGTATCCGCTGGGACCAAGTCCAGATCTAGGCCAGTACCTTGGCCAATGGAACTGACAGGAGCATTAATCTAGCCTAGGGTACATGTTTTTGATAGAAGTGGGAACTGCATGACCCAGAAGAAGGAACACTCATGTCACTGTACCTGTTAGCACTAAATATACTGAGCTTAGCCATAGAGCATCAGCTCTATTATGGTCTATACCAAGGGTGTTAATTATATGGCTCATGGACCAAAACCAGTCCACCAAAGGGTCCAAGGGGATGAATTTATGAGGTTCAAAAATTATACTGACATGTTAACGGTGAAGGGTGTCAAAATCCTTTTAATTCAGGGGCCATATACAGACCTCAAGTGGGTCAGACCAGTAAAATACTGTCCTAGTAACCTATACATAAAGAAAACTCCAAAATTTAGTGTTAAAAAGTTAAATTACACAGAAATGTTGACATGTACAAACTATTCTTTCAAATAAAATGAGAATTGCCTGAACAAATATGAACAACCTGAAATGTGCTAAGAGAAGTACATGCAAATTTAACACTATTCATTGTTTTGTGCCTTCGTAGATCCACTATCATTTGTACATGAGTAAAGAGTAAACTGAGACATATTATTGTTGTTAAAATTGCACTTAATTGTTTGTGGTTTTTCATGTTATTCACATTTGTGGGTGTGATTTTCATGAAATAATGGATTAGATTTTTATAATGTTTTTCTAGATATTATTGATTTGCTCTCACATTCTCCCTCTGGTGGTGGTAAACTACATTTGTATCCACAGTTGCCCTGGGGCAGACTACCACCAAACATTCATACACTGGTGTTAGTGGCACTGGAGGCAAGGAAGGTGAAGCGCCTTGCCCAAGGACACAGTGGGATTTGAACTCCCAACCCTTTGGTTATTAGAGATCCTGCTCTACCACCTGAGCCATGGCCGCCCAAGTAGTTGTACTTGTTTTTATCAATTTGGAGTTGATGTTATTAAGTTATTATTTTAATTTCTATTCTATTGGATTACATGTGGCCCCTGAACTAAAATGAGTTCGACCCCCTGCTCTATACTCTCTGTAGGTGGTCAGCTTTGATATAAAACATTCATTTCATGTTATTTATTTCAATTTATCAAGTCCCATTGACCAAACTCTGATGTCTTTTCCACTGATCAGTACTTGAATAAATGACTCCTGTTGAAGGATTATATCTGCTTTGTAACATTTCTAGCACAAACCTCTTCTTCTGTTTAATCCTTTAGATGTTTTTTTTTTGATCCAGTGCCTGTTCTGTTGGATAGTAGGATGCGCATGTCCTCCCCACTGCTTCTTTATCCAGCCATCCTACATTCATACATACATGCAGCAGATGCCTTGTCACTGTAAATCTGCTCATGGAGTCCATAAACATCTTACGTTGTGCTCCCTTTGTCCGTGTGCTTCCGTTTGTTGGCCGTCGTCGTGCGTTGGCCAGCCAGCCCAGGCAGCTCCTGTTGTGATGTGACTTTTCCATCCACAGTGGTGGGACTAAGCCAATCAGCCAGAACAGATCAACCTTCTCTTTCACAACATCTCCTGGCTCCACAGTTGAGGATGTTTTTTAATGCAGAGTGATTAATAAGACATTAAGTGAAATATGGCCTTGGAAGCCACCACGGGAAACTGCATTCTGACTTTTCCATGTATGACTTCCCTTTGGTATGAGATGGATTTTCATGATGTGACTTTTATTTGTTATTTTCTTTTATTCCCATTTAACAGTGTAATACGGTTGCCAAAAAGGGAGACGCTCAATACACATTTTAACCCCCCAGTTTCATGTTTATAAGATTTTGGAACGCTCTGGGGTCTGGATTGAGCATCACTTCCATTTATAGAGTCAATAAGTGGAGTCTTTATGTGCCATTATTTTCGCATCTGTGTTGTTAGCGTGTGATCGGTACACAGGCGTATGGGGAGCGTATGCATGCACACGGAAGTACTTGTGTTTCTCTTTATTCCACATCTGCTATTATTCTCTGTTTATAAATAAAAACGGTCCCTGAAGTGTTTTCAAATGGCAGTTAAATGATAAGTAACAATGTCTGACATGAGTACGAGGACACGGTCCATGACGTCTTTGTGCAAAACTACAGCCTGTAAATCCAGATTGCTTCTTTGTTTTGTTGTGTTGTCTGTCTGTCTGTTTCCTCAGCCACTGGCGAAGGGTGTAACATTTACAACCTCAAACCAAGACACAGAAAGGCAAGAACTATAAAACACAGATGGAAATAAAGGCGAGTAACAGAGAAAAAATGAAGAAGAAATATTATATTCAAAAAGCCAAAGGCAAGAGGTGGTCAACCCTGGTCAAACAGCAACTGCAAACATGTCGTCGCATTTGTTTTAAATTGCGTGTAGATTTGTAGATCTGTTTTGACGTGTCAGACAATAAAATGTGGAACAAGGCGGTTTATGCCTTTTGGAAGCTGACTTACCTGACACTGACTGTACTGTCCTTCCTGTGGCTCTTCTACACATTCAAACAAATGATAATAATTATTTGCATCAACTGTTTTCACCAAAAATGGGCCAAGGCTGATTGACTTTGAAGGATCGCAGCAGATGAGAAACACTACTCAATAGCCCAGAGACATATGGGGGTAAATTCCAGTAGAGTAACTCACATATTCCACCTTCATCTAACACATGGCAAAGAGAAATAAGTCAACTTGTCAGCTTCTCTTAGGTCTATAAATGAGTTGAGAAAAAAGAGACATAATAAACTAAAACAGTTTCCATACTGCTCTTGCACGCAGAGGCATGTCTGTTTTATGTTTTTCAACTGCTTGCCTTGCATTTCATTGTGTTTACAGTGACTTTTCAGACTACATCGTCCTGTATCCATATTATTTAATGGACTGTAGTATCCCATCAAATTAGCAAATAACATCACATTTTAGCAGACAGAACATTACTACTGGATAAAAAAAAAGCCTCCTGATTCATTTCTGTGACACCAACTTATGAAGAGAAGATGATTCTTTACTTGTGGAACAAAGTGAGGGAACCCTATTATGTCACACTGCAAATTAATTGGTTCTTACCAAGATATAAAAACTTAGGGGCACTTTACACGATAACACTTAGGGTTGGAAAACACAAAATATTTTACATTATATTTTTGCATTTGGCAGACGCTTTTTTCCAAAGCAGCTTACAAAAGGAAGAACAACAGTTAAGTTCTCTCTTATTGATTCTAATATTAATTTACGATAGAATAGAATAGAATAAAATAGAATAGAATAGACTTTATTTGCTGTTATTTATTTGCCGAATTCTTGCGCGTTTCTCTGAGTCACAGAGTTAGAAAAGAGAAAAAGACATGAACAAGAGCAGAAAACACAACACAGATGCAGCTATGACATAAACTCAGCTAAAACATAAAAAAAAATGTTATTGCACTAACAAGTACAGATACCCATTTGAAGAATAGATTACTACTAAAAATAATAAGAGCACTAGAAGATAACAAAACTAACAAACAAACAAACAAACAAGAAAATTATTGCACATTTGAAAAAAATAAATAAATAGGTAAATATTGAGGTAAAGCAGTAGTAGTGCACATTTAGTTAAAATACTGAGCGGTAGAACAAGTTATTGCACATTCAATTAAGATACCCAAAAACTATAGGAATATTGTATGTAATACATTTCCTGCTGTCAGTAATATAGTGTATTCGGTTGCAAACAGGTCCCTTTTTCTTCTTTCGTCGTTATTTTGTATGCCTTGTAAAAATTAATGATGATAAAAAGTCAAAGACATTTCGTTTTCATGTGAAAGAACAAACAGAGCATGTTTTTTAGTCTATAAAATAAATCCTGCCACGCTGCCATCCAGTCATCGATTCTTCACTGTTCAAGTAAACGCGTTCAACACTATGGAGTTTGTGCTGAATTCTTTTTTACCTCAGTCCAGACAGAGACGACAATCAATAGCCGTCTGATAACTTTACAATTTTGCAAGGTCTTGCTTCAAAAGAGTACAGGCTGTTGTGGATTTATTTTTACCTCTGATAAGGCTCCGAATTGGATTTCCTGCTTCATAACTGATCTTCTTTGGTACTTGTAGAAACACATAAAAACCATGTTATGTATTTGATTTGGCCCTCAGGACATGATCTGATGGACTGTCTGGGCGTCATGGTCGATAGATTTATTTTACAACACAATAAAAACAGATATGACCAAACAACCCATTTTCTAAGCATTTATTCTTTGGATGTTAATGAAAACAAGCCATTTCTGAAGAGCAAAGCTACAGCAAAAGTAATACCAAACATAGTGGGACTCATTTATTTATTGTGGTTCATTTTGAGTTCACGGGCATATGCTTCTATGGTGATCGAGTTTTGGAAGGACATGGTCATATCAGAGCAGGGTAAATATTATACTGCCTCGAAAGATTACGACGGGCTAATGTACTTGAACTACACAATGGAGGCCACTGTGTTGGAAAGTTAACATGGAGAAAAATGACTTCCAAAACAATAAACGTGTCAAAGGTAGATACCCCTGCCAGCGTTGTGTTTTGATTGTCTAGAAAAGCTGCTCCTGGCCTTGGCTTCCACTGGCATGGACTTTTCCAATGACGTATTTGTATCTGCTGCAGAGGTAGAGGATAATAATAATGAAGTAATAGAACATTTGAGTAACTTGGCACATGACAAGAGCACTGGACGTGGTTTAATGAGCTTTAATCCAAAGAGTCTGAAGTAGAGTGTCAAATCAGCTCACAGTTAGAAAGGTGCACATTCTGACAATAGTCCAGTGGTTAATGGCTGAAAAGTACGCTGTCAGATCCATACTGTCTGCCCGAGCCTTTTGGCACTGAGGTAATAGACTGCTGTTTGCAGCACGGACCTGTTTGAAAACCAGATGGTTAAGTTGCTCTGCATTACTTTTGTCTGTTCGGGGCACTTTGGTTAAATGGATAATAACTCTGAGTCTTCTCCAGACAGACCGACCTCCAGCTCTGTGCCGGTGCTGTAGAAAGGCTTGGCACTGTCCAATATCACTCTGGGATGGGGGTAAAAGTTCTTAGGGTTATTTGACTAGTTCTCAGGCACATGATGCTGTGACACCACATTCGCTAAATTGTGTCAGGGGAGAAGTCATTTTGGTGCAATATAAGTATATCCTCCTGAGACCCAGCAATGCATTTTTGTCGTCTTCAGCGGACAAGAGTTTCACAGCTTTACTTAAAAAAAACAACAAAAGAAAAACAAAACAAAAAAACGCTGTCCACTGCAAAGGACATTCCTTAAAAAAAAAAAAAAAAAAAAAATATATATATATATATATATATATATATATATATGTAAAACTGTTGCA
>JAQQZY010000017.1:31629862-31640397 GCA_030068375.1 Ostorhinchus rueppellii | reverse complement strand
TCTATGGCATTGTACTGACAAAAACAGTGCTTTTACACATTCCATGTTTTCTTTTCTGTCTGTTTTAGTCACATGATTCACACAGGAGTTAGTACTCAATTGCATAACTCTAATTTTAATGACTTTTGATGGTCGAATGTTTTTTTTTCTGTGCAGATGACAGATAACAATGACCATTTAGTTTCAATAGGTTGAACTTGCTAAACTATTTGCCAAAAATACTACTCATAGCATCCACTGATGTATCAATTTGTAATGTTTCTTCAGTCTGAACAACCCAAAAAATACATAAATAAATTAGGCGCCTTTTTGAAAAGGGCTTTACCTTTTACAGTGAATTTTATTATTATTGAATGTACTTTTTTTCTGTTATGACATAATGTTTGTGCTCCATACCATGTATTTGGTGATGAGCAAAATAAAGTAAAATCAATGTTAAAAAAAAAAAAAAAAAAAACATTAAAATGTGGGATGAATTTGGGATTATGATCATGTTTGGATGTTTTTCGGCTGCAACAATCTTTACATATAAAAGAAACTTAAAAATAAGATGTTCTCACGCTTTCATATCTTACTACGTTGTGCTTCTTCCCACCCCTTTTCAGAAATGTAAATGCAACTGTTGTGCTGTTCTTCAGTCTAAGGTTGTTACACCGCAAAATCAACAGTGTGAATTCAACACTGTGAGACTTAATTTCAACACTTTTAAAGTGTTTATATTGGTCCACACCACACAGTGTCAAAAGTACACTTTTGAAAGTGTTAAGTGCTTAACACTATGACAGAGTTGGGCCAACTTTCCCAATAATAAAATTTTAACACTTATCAACACAGCTCAGTGTTGAAATTTCACAACACTAGTGTGTAGTGTCAAATATTAGCACTGTCAGTGTTGTAGAGTACACTTATATTGAAATAGTGTAGAACTGCCGGGGTCTCCAAGGTGGGGGTCATGAAGGTCATTCTATGGGTTTCATTCATCCTAGAACATGCTTTTACTTTGAAAGAGCAATGTCCTCTCACTTGGAAAACCAATTATAACTTCACAGTGACAATCAGATTTGACTAATGGTGTCACATTAATAAAAATTGAACATAAAAAGGCCAATAAATGTTTTAAAACACACATTAACCTAAATAAACATTAATACAAAACCCTCATTGAACCCCTCCACATAAAATAGAACATAATGAGAAAAATGTCCAGTACCCACAATGCAATGCAGCAGACTAGCACTAATCATCACTCTGTAGAGTTGAATTTCACACTGCATCTGTGCAGAATTTAACACTGACTTGTAACTTGTTAGAGCTGGTTTACTCTCCATAGAGCTATAAATACTATATCTAGGTTAAAATAGTTTGACTCTGAAATATTGACACTGCATTTTTTTATTGTGTATGATTGTTGATGTTTGTATTATGCATGTTTTGCTTGTTCGCATAAATATTAAATCTCGTTGTATGTTCAGAATCAATCACTAAATCAAATCATTTCAGTACTACTTCATCAATATTTTCTCACAGAATAACTCACCTTCAGGATAACAGTCCAATATCCCCTCTAGATCCAGGACCGGATACCCATATTCATCTATTTTGGAGTAAGTTCCAGGTGGACATGTTGGATATGGCATGGCAGTGGTGGACTCCTCTAAGTACCAGTCAGTGGTGGTGAGCTCAGTTGTGGTGGTGGGAGCCCGGGTTGTGGTGGTCGTGGTCCTGAGGTGAGGCAGGTCTAAGCCAAGTACAGGTTTCCCTCCAACCATGAGGACCTTGTCTTTGGGGTTGACCACAGGACGGCTATCTCGGCCGTGGCCGAACAGAGCCACGCCATCCTGACTGACCAGGGGGCTGCCCATGTGGTCTGGTGGGTGAAACAAGGATGAGCAGAAAAATAATGATTAGGATTTTGGCTTGAGTGGTGAATATGTACATGCAAGATGAGTCCATGTTCAGGTGATTATGTGAAGTTTGTGTAGATTCTGTTTTGAGCATGGAGCCAATCATTTAGGGATGTTTGATGACTCCTTTTCTGCACAGATACCTCTCCTGGTTTCTAACATCCATAGTAGTAGTAGCATGAACAGTCCATACTTAGAGTGTTGAACATATTCAGAACTGGCCCATGAAAGGGTACAATCTGAGAACCGTGTACAACCTGAAATGTCGTCAGAAAAATAAGTCCAATTTTAACCATTTTATGCTTATCACTAAATGTTTTATGCATTTGTAGATCCACTGTTATCTGTAGGTTGTAAATGATAAGGTGAGGCATAATATTCTTAAAATTGTACTTTCTTTTCTTGAGAAATTTCAGGTTGTTCATGTTATACTAAATTTGTTAAAGGATAATTTGTGCATATAAACATTTTGTAATTTGTAACATTTTGTAATCATGTAATTTGACTTTTTTCACTCTAACACAAAGAGAAACATTTGGAATTGTCCTTATTTATAGGTTATTTTATTCTTATTATACTAGCCCATTTGTGTAGCCCATTTGAGCTCATTTTGGGCTGTATGTGTCCCCTAGACAAAAATAAGTTGGACACCCTTGGCCTATACCCTCCATAATTCCACACACTCGCTTCTGAGCTCTTCTGTGTTTTTTTTTTTTTACTGTGGAAACAGTGTAAGTTCAGCTTAAAAATAGAATCAGTTATCATCTACAAACAGTTGGCTCCCTGTCCAATGCAGACTGATACATAACCTTCACATATGCACATGGATACGTACTCATCTAACACAGTGAACCTCTGAGCTTTTGCCTCCAAATGTATGATGTGATAGTTGTTACTAAAAAGTATGATGATAAAATTTGCATAAAATATACAACTTTGTAAATACAGTTTTAGGCTGGAGTGCCGCTACCAGTTGTGGACTCCATGAAAGGTAAATATTGTGGGCCCTTCAGACCATAAATTATCTGTAAATCTATCATGGGGGATGGGGGTATGCATGTGGTCTACAGGTATAGGGGTGTGTTTCATAAGTGTCGCAACAACCTTAACTAAAACTTAACTTTGGACATCCGACTCCCGGCTTCTATGCCTTTCTTTTACTGCGGAGCTTACACGAAATTCTACACGGAATGCTGGGCCCCATGAATTTGTGATGTTCACCCCCCTCTTTACAGCGCCCCAGGTTGTAGGCATTTATTAGCATTCAATGATTTCAACATTTACTGATTTACATGGAAGATATTGCAAAAGTGTGCTGTTTTTGTGTAACAATAGGCAGGTTTCCATCCAAATGTTCTAAACTGTAAAACCTCAAACTGCACCTAACCGCTCCTCTGGATCATATAACACTGTTTGACATTCTTCCAAAACTTATGTTTAGCATTTGTCTTTGCAGCTCTTGGTGTTTTATTGTTTTACATCCAATATGTTATTTCTGTTTATTGGATGCATGTAGATATACATGACTATCTGCTAAATCTCTTTCCATTAAACCTAATAGGATTTGACTTTTATCGATTTGCCAACTTTTCCATCTCTCCCAAACATAAAATCTTTTTGTGATGTTCCAAGTTCAGAATTTTCTGTGCTTCTTTTTAGCTTTATTAATTGAAAAAATATAAATAACAGCAACTGGATGGAATCATGCCTAAAAGATCAGAATATATTAAAGTAAATATAGTTATATCTATGATAAATCTGTATGTTCGAGAGGCTGAAATATATCACCAAAAATTGTTCGCCCATCTTCTCCAAGAACCACTCTCTTGGGTTTTCCTTGGGAGTCCTGGAGAATTTGTCCATCTGAGTTCATGAGAACCCCTCTCTCCAAATCTACAAGCTGGAGAGACAGAATGATATGCTCAAACTTTACAGAAAAACTAATAGATCTTATTTTTTTGGATCAGCTCGGTTACCTCTGAGATTTAATACCGTCATACTCCCTTTCATTACTATTTCACTGTCAGGCTTTAAGAATAGGAGCAGCTGATTTAAATAGGTACATCAACATAAATCAGACTATTTTAATATCTTTGGCCATCACTTCTACAAGTTGCAATAATGTTTTGCTTTTCAAACTAATTACTCTGATATTGTAGGTCCAACAGGGATAAAATATAAGCAGTTATAAATCATGCTGTTTCTTAATCTTTGGTTTAAAATAGTGTCTCATTTTTAACAAGTCCAGGATTTCTTCAATTACAAAAAGACAGATTTTAAACTTTCTAAGACCATTATGAATGGGACTTAAGGTTTTCACATCCCGCTGCTATGGAGCCAGACAGTGGTGGTGCAAATTCAAATACTTAATTATTTCAGAGACGTATTTATAATTTGCAACTTGACTTTCCAAATTTACTTTGTAGCATTAAGCAAAGTACTGCAGACCAAATCCAATCAATATTTAACCCTCCTGTTGTCCTCGTATTCTGTATACACCCCATTTCCTCTGGGTCAAAATGACCCATCTTCATCCCCAATCCTCAATATAAGCAGCTTAATTGCATTTGAAACACCAAATCTTATTTTACTTTAAGAAACCACAAGTCCACAAAGGGCCAATATTGTTTTATTTGCGTCTGATCAAAGGCAGTGCAGTCTGCGAGAAGACCACCTGTCTGTGTTTACGTCTGTTACTGATTGATCTGAGACAAAACTAAAACATTCTCACATGTAACTCACTCTGTGACTGTGATTTCAACTCAATTGCCCAGGTGGCCCATGTCAAAGAACGCCCCTGCTGACAATTATTGCAGAGAATAAAATACTGCGAAGTATTAGTTAAAATTAGTTTACCCATTTTGTTCCATCTGGTCCAGTGATGAACCTCTGACCATTAGATTTACTGACTCCATGAGAGGAAGAAGACTCTTTATCATTTGTTACTGTCAGGTTGGGTCGTCCATTTTTACCTAAAAAGTCAAAATAAAGCTAATGTGAGTAAAATGTTCCTTTTGAGTAAATCTGGCAGAACTTTTGTTTTATCCAATATACTTTACGTTACCATTTCCATTTGAAGGGTTTAGTCCTCCTCCATTGTTGGGTTTCCCTCTGACGATGGGATAGCGAGACCTACCTCCTTGGCCTCTCAAACTGTCCCTGGAAGATGATGAAGTAGACTGGGAGCTGCCTCCAGTTAATCCACCTGTCCTTGTCACACCAGGGACATTGCTAGTTTCATGATTTGATGTCAACGCTGGATTGACCCCACTGGATGAAACATAGGAGTCAGATGATGAGGAAGAAGAGGACTCAGCTAAAGAACCCAGTCTTGAGTTTTGCGCTGGCTGAGGTCTGATGGGAAGCCTAGATCCACCAAACTGCCTATTAGCCAGCAGAGGGGAGCGCACCCTCCCGTTTACCCCTCCACTAGGCCGACGGTGTGTTGGAATGACTCCGGGAGATGAACCGGGCCTGGTTCTGGATGAAGTTTCCCTTGTATCCATACTTTCATTGTCGTCTGTGCTTCTGTGGGAGTCACTTGACGTTAAAGCAGGATTCATCTGTGCATCTGTGGGCTCATTTTTTCCACTGTTTGCCACATCAAAATAATTCTTATTATGAGTTTTATTATTGTCAGAAACTGTTCCTGTATGGATGGGCTCATTTGAGTCTCCGTGTCCACTTGAATGATGAGAATCAGAACTTGAAGAAGAAGAAGATGAGGTAGTTGGTTTCCTAGTGTCACTAGATGCTACATTTTGATTAACCAAAGATGGCTTCAATGACTCCGCCCCCACTCCATTTTTTAATGAGTCATCTGTGGAAAGGGGTTTGGAGTCTTCATTTGTCTCCTGTATTGTGGACAGTCCTGTAGCACCTGTTGCCCCGGAGACTCTAGTGGGTGCCCCCCTTAAAATGGGTCTACCAGCCCCCATAGAAGATGAAGTCCTGGTAACGGGAGTCCTGCCTTCTGGTCTGGAAGATGACGTTCTACTTCCTGGACCAAACCTGCTTGGGTAGCGAGTTGCTAACCAAGGATATCGCTCAACCAATGATGAGCTGACTCTGGTTCGAGAAGGAGCAGCAGGTTTTTCAGACCCACTTTCCTCCCTCTTCTCACTTTCTGAGGGCTGAGAGCTTGAAGTAGACTCAGCTTTACTTTCCTCTGCGTCTGTTTCTTTGTAATTACTACCCTCATTTCCGTCTTTGTACACTGTATCTTGTCTAGGGGATGTGTGTGAATTTTGTGTGCTTTGTGATCCTCTGTGTGAAGTTGATTGAGAGGATCCGGATGTGTTTATGGTAGACGGGTGTTTTGAGCTGCTTTGTGAAAAGGATGGGTCGGTCCCTGAATTATGAGTATTTGAAGTTGCATGGCTTTGTGACCCAGACTGCGATTTCTCTAAATGTGCATCTGATGTGACTTGACTATTAGAACCATCTGCTGAGGCTGACCTAGATGTTGTAGGGTTGAAGATATTTGATGTCTCGTGGCTTTGAGTCCTGCTTGGGTATGTGGATTGTGATGTCGTAGCTGAACTATGTGTGTTTGTTGCTGCGTGGTTCTGACTTCTGCTTGGGTAATTTAGATGGGAGGTGCCAGCTGAGGTCGATCCAGGTTTGTATCCATTTCGGGTTGAATTCCCTCTAAACAATATTCCAGGATTTCTGCGACCATAGCCATATCTAGAGCTACCTGTGCGCCCTGCTGTACCAGAGCTTCTACCTGTAGAAGTGGCGTCTGTTTCATGCTGTGTCTCTTTTAAAACTGGCTTGTTATGTGTTGTACCCAGTCCCAGTGTGTCATATGTGTTTTTACTCTCTGGGTATGTGGAAGCTGTGTAGTCAATTCTCTTAGCTGCTGACTCTTGAATACGTGAAGAGGATGATGGGTTTGTAGAGGAAGAAGAAGTGGATGGATTAGAGGAAGAAGAGGAACGAGAAGAAGTGGATGGATTGGAGGAAGAGGAGGAACCAGAAGAAGTGGATGGATTAGAAGAAGAGGAACGAGAAGAAGTGGATGGATTAGAGGAAGAAGAGGAACGAGAAGAAGTGGATGGATTAGAAGAAGATGAACGAGAAGAAGTGGATGGATTAGAGGAAGAAGAGGAACGAGAAGAAGTGGATGGATTAGAAGAAGAGGAGTGAGAAGAAGTGGATGGATTAGAAGAAGAGGAGGAACCAGAAGAAGTGGAGGGATTAGAAGAAGAAGAGGAACCAGAAGAAGTGGATGGATTAGAAGAAGCAGAAGAAGAATCAGAGGAAGTCTTAGATCCTGGTCTTTGGTGAACCCTGATCTTGACAGGCCTTCTTGGTGGTGGTTTGGGACGACTAGCAGGTTTTGTTGGAGAAGGAGTCACAACTTTGAGGCTTGGGGTCTCGGTCGTCAGGGGCCTGATTTCCTCCTCCTCCTCATCAAATTCAGGTGAGACATTGTTGTTGGGCTGTTTTGGTTCTATTATCACCTCCGTAGTTGTTGTCTCTTCCACTGGCGCTGGTGTAGTTGGTGGGGTAGTTGGTGGTGGCTTTTCCTCCTCTTCCTCTTCCTTATCTTTTTCTCTGTCTCTGAATGAACTTCTGCCGCCTCCATTCCTGACCGAACCCCTCACTGACGAGAAGATGCTGTGATACGAGCGTGACTGGGAAAGTGGACGCAGTCGCCTGTTGTTGGGGTGGGATGGAGGTCGTGGAGTGGTCGTAGTTGGTTCTGTCGGTACATCTGTTGGCTCGAAGTCTGATTCTTCGTGGTCGGTATCTTGTTTGGAAGGAGTCTGAGAACTTCTCTGGCTGTCTGTGTTTTTTGAGAACGATGAGGCACCTCTGCTGGCTGGCAGGAGAGAAAAAAAGTTCTAAATGACAGATACAAGGACTAGGGTTTGTGCTTTAAAGGGTCATATTTTGCTTTTTTTAAATGGAATTATGCATTTTCAAACATCTCCCCGTGGTCTTCATAAACTGTAAATGCTCTGGTTGGGTCTGATTTCTTCATTAATTCAACTCCACAGGTCCATCCTCAACCCTATTTCTAACTGATGGCACCAGAAAGGTTGTTCAGAAATTCACTCGATTTTTGACAAAATTAATATAAAGATAGCTTTGCAGCACCTGGAGGGTTCAAACTGAAGCATTTTGAACCCAAATAAATGAACCACAGACTAATAAAAGTGGGTTTAGCAAAATATGACCCCTTTAAGACCCCAGCTGAATTCACAATAAAACTGTTGTCTTTCATGTAGATATTTTCATGTCTCTGTTGTCAACAGATTCATTATGACAGTCATTTACTTACTTTTTATTTACGGCCTAAATGTATTACAATTATAGAAAAACAAAGTCTAAATTAAGTGGAGATTGTTAATATGAATATAACACCTACAGTAACTATGATGCAAATTAGGGACATTAGGCATAATTGACATAAAAGTAATTGAACTATTTTTCCGCTCTCAAGGATGTAGATTATTTTATTGATAAAGCAGTTATCCCTGTCAACAATCTGAACAAAACAAAAATTACTCAACAATCAGTAGAATGTCATGAAATTAATTACACCATTATAGAAACAAGGTGTTGAAATTAACCCATAAAGACCCAGTGCTACTTTTGTCTCAGTTCTCAAATACATTTTTATCGATATTTGATTTTTATTAAGTGATTTGTCACTGTTTATTACAATATTATCCTCTGTATTTTACATTTTTAAAAAGGAAAATCCCTTGTTTTCCCAAATTGAATTCACTGATCATGTAGATGTTCATTAAAGTTCAGATTAAAGTTGATTGTCATGAATCAAATGAAGAAAATATGTCATTAACTGAACATAAACCCAGTGTCTCCATTCACTGTCATTGATCCAACTCCATGGGTTTAACTGGTGAGTCAAAGTTGTAGATGATGACTGTGTTTCCGTGTTCACTACGAAGCCTCTGAACATCCAAATGAGTCATATCTGATGACCATAAAAAGATGAAAAACTGCATTTTACACCAATTATTGACATGTATTGATAGGATTAATGGACCAATAGGTATTTAACATTTTAGATCAGTTGATGGTTTTGGTTTCCAGTGGCTGTTTGGGTCTTTATGGGGTGTCAAACATGTGACCTGAGGGCCAAATCCAGCCCACCAAGGGTCCATTCCGGCCTGTGGGATGAAATTGTGAAATGCAAATATGATACTGAACATATGAATCATTTTCATTCAAGTTCCTCATCCAGATCAATTCAATCTCAAGTGGGTCAGATCAGTAGAATACAATTATAATAACCTAAAAATAATGACAACTGCAAATTTTTCTCTTTGTAAATGCAAACATTTCCAAATCATTTTACTGTATTTATACTGAATCAATGATTTCTCGTAAAAAAAGAATAATCTGAACAAATATGAACAAACAAATGTCTTAAGAAGTGCAATTTTACCAATATTCTGTCTGTTATTAAATGTGTTGTGTATTTGTAAATCCTCTGTGATCTGTATGTTATAATGAACATGTGTAAATGATAAACTGAGACATAATATTGTTAAAATTGCACTTATTTTTCTTAACCCCTTGGTGTCTGAATTTATTTCCAATTATGGAATAAAACTTTTCACTTAAGTTTTTGCTTTCAAGTAGTATTTTGGTTGCATTTTGGAGTGGAGGGGGTTTGATGCAAATTTGCAACAATCGGCGTCAAGGGGATAAGAAATTTCAGTTTGTTTCTGTTATTCACGTTGTTTTAAAGGATGGTTTGCATTTTATAATGTAATTTTACTTTTCTTCACCCTAAAACATGGAGAAAAGTTTGGAGTTGACATTGTCTATATATTATTATGGTGTTATTAGTCCGGCCCACTTCAGATCATATTTTGCTACATGTGGCTCCTGAACTAAAATGACTATGACACCCCTGAGCTAATCCTTGAACGTCAGTGATCGTAGATAATCAGATAACATATGAACGTTCACATTAAGTGTTTCGCAGTGAATCATTGCATCAACGGTGGAATATTGCAGCAAATTTGCAATGTAAGTCTCCACGGGGATATGAGGACTATGTGTTAACTAGGTATCACTTCTAAGCCTTTCTCAAGCTGCTGCACTCTAGTGATAAAAATCTACGACACAAAGTCACTGGACAGAATCAACATAGACTGCTGTTAATGACAGCAGCTGTGCAGGGACTTCACTCTGACACTGTGTAGCTTATATGAGCATTAAACTAAATACTGCAAACACTAAAACAGCAGGCAGAGATTTGTCAAAGAGCAAAACCAGATGGGGGATGTCAATGGGCAGAGAATGTCAGCTGATTGACACATCAAAGATTGGCGGCGCAGATGAATTTACAGTTCGCTGTTGCTGTGTTGATATTGTCTTTTTTCCACTCCACCCATGTTTGATTAGTACCAGAAGCCACTGAGGGTGAGACATGATGAAAAAGGTTAATAACACTTAAACATTGCTCACCCTCAGCACCAATGAGAGGTGCAGCTGTTGAGTCACTACACATTGGTGTGTACGAACATTCCTCCAGAATGTTTTGAACTATATATACATACATACATACATACATATATATATTTTTTTTTTTTTTTTTTTTAATACATATTTATAGAACATGTACCTTGACTTAAAATTCAC
>JAQQZY010000017.1:31581950-31598511 GCA_030068375.1 Ostorhinchus rueppellii | reverse complement strand
GGGAGGAAACCGGAGTACCCGGAGAAAACCCACGCAGACACGGGGAGAACATACAAACTCCACACAGAAAGGTCCCACCCGGGAATCGAACCCAGGACCTTCTTGCTGTGAGGCACGTGTGCTAACCACTGTGTCGCCCCTATTTCATAAATTATTTTAGTCAATTTATATTACGTATTCTTTTATTATATTTCTTCTTGCCTTACTTAACATTTTGGTTCCTACCTATTGTTTATGTTACAACCTGTTTTGGCGTGACACGAGTGTATGGTCCAGGATGAGCGCGAGAGTCTGCCCATTGCCCGCTGTTGTTAATAAAACCGGCTGAAACTGTCCTGCCATTGGCTTCTTATTAGCATGGAAGATAGTGGGATATAACAACACAAAGTGGATCATTGTAACCCGCCTTACCCATAGCCCTGGTGAGACGAGCAATAAACAAGTGTTACAAAAGTAAAGATGGAAGTATTAGGACAGACACATGAGCCTCCCATGCTTCCCCTGGATTACTACTCATGATAGGTCCCTGATCTTTGTTCAGAGACCCCTTGGCTCAGCTACCAGCCTGTCTTTTATTGTAACAGACCCAAGTAACACAGTGTCGCAGACAGCAGGCAGGATGTAGGGTCAGGTAGGGGGTCATCACTGGGCCAGGTTACCAGTGTGGCAACAATGACCACTTCTGGCAGTGACACTACTAAGAAACAGCTTGAAAAAACAATCTGCCCTGATTTTAGCCATCCTCACAGAGGAGGATGCTATAGGGGAAAGAGTTGCCTGGCAACGTCAGCAGATACCCCATAGTATAAGATATAAAGCTTTAATAAGTTCTGAAAGCATACAGACTCATGCCCTTGGGAGTAAAACTGTGCTCAGAAGTTCTAAGTATGTCTTCTATGGATCTGAGGGTGAGACTTTTTGAAACAACCTTCTCGTTACAATATTCATACAGTTTTATTCATTTTATTTCTAAATATAATAAGTGGTGCCAGGCACAACAAACCCTCACAGGTATTGTAGCCTATTTTGACAGAGATCCAGCTGATATATGCGTGTGCTGATGTCAGCATATAAATTGCTTCTATATATGAGCCAAGTTTGAAATAAATTTGAAATAAATTTTGTTTTTATTGATGTGAAATTTGGTCCATTATCCAGTAAGTAAATGGGAGAAGAAAAAAAGATTTTAAAAATTCTTAAAAAAAATTTTTTCTTTGACCTACTTTTCCCAAAATGTAATCACATCTATTCAGGATCATTGGTAATAAGATAAGATAAGATAAGATAAGATAAGATAAGATAAGATAAGATAAGATAAGATAAGATAAGATGGGAACATTTTCAGTTGACAGCCACAACATGCAACACACCAGTGCAAGAGAAAGTGAGTGGAATTAAGCATTCTTAAAAGTATAATATTTAAATGATATTTACACATTTACATAATTTACATTGTTTCAATCTACAACTCAAATTCGGCATAAATTCAACCTATAGTTTTGCTGCTACAGACATTTGAAATTTTGCTCATCATAAGTAAAGAAAAAAAGTTTAAAAAAAAATCTTATTTAAAAAAAAAAAAAAAGAGGTAACTTTGACCTACTTTTCCCAAAATGTTATCAGATCTATTGTGGATCACTGGCAATCTATAAACCCAATTTGGTATGAATTTAGCCAATAGGTTTGCTGCTAGAGTGTAAACAAAGAAACAAATAAACCAGACCAAACCGAAAGAAAGACAGAAAGAAAGAAAGAAAGAAAGAAAGAAAGAAAGAAAGAAAGAAAGAAAGAAAGAAAGAAAGAAAGAAAGAAAGAAAGAGCTGTATGTATCTTTCAGCAGGAGCATCTCTTCTCTCCATGCTGTAGCCCCAGCCCATCCCCCGCCCCTCCTGCAGGATGGGAAGAGTAAAACCCAGTGCCAGTCCTTGGATGCGCGATACAACCAGCGGCAGCTCCAGAGCGACCACCAGGAGAGTGTGATCCTCTCATTTTTCTCTGGTAGACAGGCATATAAAGTATTCTAGATGCTGCCTGTATGGAAAACGTGTCTTGTGTCCAGCAAATCCAGACGCACGAAGAGGTTTTCTTAAGATTGCGCTGAGTGGACACGGTTTAAGTTTAGTTTGTGTGGAGTAGAATTACTCCCCCGATCAGTGTGGACTAATGATGGCTCTAATGGTTCACCTCAAGAAGGTTGCCCACCTTCGAGGAAAAGGTGACAGAATCGCCAAAGTTACATTCAGGGGTAAGGTGTCTTTACTCTCACCTCTTTCGCATGGTTTATCTTTTGCAGGGTGTATTGTTTTGATTCGTATCAGACCGCGTAATATGAGATAACCCTCGGTCCTGATTGCGCAAAAGTTGTCCAAACCCCACGCGGATCAGTGGATCTCTGAAGATCTGATGATGCGACAGGGCTTTTCATGAAGTGTCAATGAAGCAGAAGTTGGAAACTCGTCTTATTCAGCCTGTCATCTTAAACAGAGACAAGAAAAACAGGTTGAAGTGGCACAAATGCCCACTTAGGTCTTAAATCAATAACAGTCATTGATTAAAGACCTAACAAGGCTTTTTGACATTAACAGTAACAGCATCAGCAGCTCTGAATTTGTTTACATTCAACAGTGGTTTTATGTTATATTATATTTTATGATTCCCTGTAGATATCTAATTAGGTGTTCCTTTCCCTTCTGCTCCATAAAGCTGTAATGTCAAGAGGCCAGTGGGTTACTCAGATTGCATTGATTACTAGTTTAGGTGGGGTAAGGCAGAGATTGGGGTCTCCTTTTCTTATGGAAGGAATAACTGCCAATCCACCCGCTCTCTTTCTTCACCTGCTCCCTCCTGTCATGAAACAGTGAACAGTGAATGGTATGGCCAGAGGCAAGAAGGAGGCATAGTTGGAAGTGTTCCAGTTTATTCATTCATTGATGTCTTGATGATCCTGGTGTTTGAGAGACAATGAGGAGTGGAGTGGAGTAGGGTTATTTCAGCACCTTGGACAGCAATCAGTCCACCCTGTAACAGCTGTCAAGTGTTCAATCCCAATTTGTCGTGATTAGCATCTACAGAGGGGATCACCATTATGCAGGGTGATAGAACTAACTCCCACCTCTTTTTCTTTCTCTTTTGTGCTTCGTGTGAGTGTAAAGGAAAGAACAATGAGTTTCAGTGTTTTGTTCTGTGCTGCAGTGAACTCACCAGAGTCCTGATATCGCATGAACTCTGTTTTTCCAAGTCACGGTTGAGATCTCCTCATGCCCCCACACTTGCTGCAGTTCATCTTTTTAAAATTGCAAATAGCTCTGACAGTAGCACTGTACATTATGTGCACATGGTCCATCTGTTTCATTCATGTTAATGGTCAAAATAGGAGTCACATTTTGGATATGATGCCAAATGAAGTGTTATCAATAAACAGGAACGCACAAGACAGGCAAACCCATTTTTATTTTTCAAGCATGAAACAAATGGAATGAAAACATCAAAATGAATATTTTCCAGTGTATTCCTTCAGATGACGTTACTGCCTATTAGACACATTTTAACCTAAAACAAACCTAAGACATAATAATCATCAAATTCCAACCCATTAATCATCTGCAAATTAATTAGGGTGTTTACAGTTGTTGTATTTTTGCTATTTATTGAGGAATATTAAACTTGTTTTGCTTTAATATCTTGAAATGCTGTTTAATGGTTGCATATAGTGTTGGGTTACAACTTAAAAAAAGGCTTTAAAGAGTCTGAGTTCACTAATTATATGTTTTTACAGATATATATCCATAAATTAGCAAAGATTTTAAATTGGGTCAGTATCAGTTCTCTTCTAGCATCGTAATGATAAACTATTTATCATCACTGTCTTTTTCTCTACTTTCTATTTATTATCAACTATAATCAGCAGTACTTTCAGTAAAACACTGCATTTCCTATAACTGGTATTATTCTGCTTGTATCTTGAACCCAAATCTTATTTGCCAGTCAAGTTTCCTGCTCAAATACCTTCCTGTCTAGAGAGGAAGAGGTGCGCCAGGAAGACCCCAGCCCCCACTGAGCATGTCAAACCATACATGGCTCTCAGAAAGACTGGTTAGGAGATGTTAAACCCTGTCTGACAGGAACATTTGCAGGGAACATGACCCAGAAATCCAGAAACATCTCCAGTATTTTCAGAGGAGAAAAAGCCATAAATCAGTGCATCAGTTCCAATTGACGTGTAATCTAAAAACAGCAATAAAGAAGATGTAGATCTGTGACCAGTCAGCCTAAAACTGGTTATTTGATGCCATTTGAGACAATGAAAAGAAGCGAATCCTCTTCAAAGACAAGACATTAAAACTTAATTGATTTTTTTCCCACAAGTCTGTAATTAACCCCATGTGTTATCTGTAGCTCTGGGCTTTATTGAAGAATGACGTTCCAAGTTCTGCTTGAGCTAAGAAGTGTAGCCTGCAGAATCAAATGCAGCTCAGAACAAAATGAAATGTGCCACAATGTTAGATTCACTTCATAGGTATTCAAATACAGCTACTAGATCAGCTATTCCCAGCTCTGCCGCTTATCAGCCCGGCTTCTAACTTTCAAAGACTTGATATCCACACCGCTGCTCGACCAAACTCTTTATTATGTATTTTCAGATGCAGATAGCATTTTAGAGGGTTTGTTTGTTTGTTTAGACATATGTAGCATATTTAAATGCACTGCAGGACACCGTGTTTGCACTCGTTTAGCTCATGAACTGATCAAGAAATAGGTGATTATCTCAGTGAGGAGCAGAGCAAGGCATACAGAAACAAACTGATTATAGTTAACAAGAAACACAACACTATCACAGAGGCAGAATAACAATGTGTTTTACAGCGCTTCCTAAATCCAGGTGAAAAGAGCCCAATCTTTCATGCTTGAGTCTTTCACATCTCTCCATCCATTCTCCTCAGTCACCGTCCGCGTCTTTAATCCGCCATGCATTCTTCCAGTTCCTCCTTTCATACCGTTTTCTGTTGCTTTATTTCTCTGTGTTGCTGTCAAAGCCCCAAAAGCAACCTGATTAGTAGAACATTATGTTAGTTTGTGAAGAGCACCTTATATAAGCTTCACATGAGCTACTTTTGTAAACCCACGTCCCTGGTGGATGAAAACCCTGCGATGACAGCCTCTGTTTTGAATAATGTAGGAGGAATATTGTCTGCCTCTTTGACTTTTAAGTGCGGATGGTTTTCTAAAAAAAATATCGCAAAGTGTATGTGGAATGACAGAAGACCTTGCAGTAAATGTACTGAGAGTAAATATGGGAACCTTGTGTTGGTGAAATTAAACTAATGAGGTTGTTTTGAAGAAGGTATATATTTATTTATATATTACAGCCTGGTCAGCTGTTCAAATCATGTACATGACATCAACACACACAAAGCCTTAGATACACAAAGCAAACTAAAGCAACAAAGCAGCAGGCCGACACTATTCATGAGCATCACAAAGCAGCCAGGTGAACACAGGCAATAACATACATGGATGAATGAGATTGCACTGAGTATCTCACTGTTCTGTATGTTTATTACTTTAACAACACATATGTGGACACTTTTATAGTATAATATGATGTGGAAATCCTCGTCTGTCATGACAAAAATATGATTTGTTTTGTATTATTGGAGTTCTGTTACAGTCTCTGCTGGGTTTATTTCTATCCTGACACATTGAGAGTCATTTTGTTGCCATTTATTTGTCTGCTTTTCCCCCACCCCCGTCTCCTATTGCTCCACAGAGCCTATCTCATTTGTGTGTTTTTCAGCCACTCATGACACTAATTAGTTTTTTTCAGTGGTCTTTAAAAGGACATGTAAACACATTTTTAGAGAGTTCAGAACATTTTAATCCTGTGTCTCACTTTATCTCAGCTTTTTGTATTTATTTACTAACCCATAAAGGCCTAAGCAGAATGTTTCATAACTTTTGAATTATAAAACCTAGGTAAAATTAGGTAAAATGCAGTTTATCAGCTTTTCAACAAAATCTGATAGGACGCATTTGGATGTTTAACGGCACCGTAGTCAACATGGAAACACCATTATCTTCTGCAACATTGATTTACCAACAACAACCACGTAACAGTGGTTGCAGATGCTTGTTTTTCTATTCAGATCATAATATATTTTATTCAAAAAGTGACTTTTTCTTTGGTTTTCTCTGTTCTGATACAAATACCTTTGCATTTACTTTTAGCTTTTATGAACATCTAGATGACCAGTAAATGAAAGAGTAAAATACCTGAATTTCACTGGAAAAATGCAAACATAGGTGATAGTCAATGATGACAAATCACTTACAAACACATTAAATGTTGAATGTTGAGAAAAATTAATTGGAAATCTTTAAGGATTAGTCAGATTTTATCGAAGCATGTTGCTCTAACTTCATTATCTGAGTGCATTTAACAGCAACATTGATCTTTTCCTTGAGTGTTATAATTGAAATCCTATTATCAAAGTGTTTTTACCCTCTAAAATTTGTCTTTCAGGTCTCCCATTCTACAGCCGTGTGGCAGAGAACTGTGAGGACGTAGCCAACTTTAATGAGGTCAGTATGTTTACTTCAACTGTCATATGCTAAGCCTGCTAGATAATGAACACTTACCAATTATCTCTTAACATAATAGAAACCACAACCAAACAGTTTGTTTTGCTGATAACAACATGCTAATGTTACCACTTGCTGGTTTTGGGAAAGAGCTAAGGTGGAAATTCAATCATTTGTTGATAAATAATGGAGTAAGCTTTGGCATGATTAGGCAAAAATTCCATAATTACCTTTAGGCCTGGGATTAGGGTTCCCAGTTTTTCCCTGAAATTATTTTCCAGGACTTTTCCAGGATATTTCCAGCTGCTACACAGACAAATTATCACGTCAAACACTAATCCATTCCCTTGTCTGCCTCATTCTTTGGAAGTGTTCTTTTCTACAGTTGTAACTTGTATGTATTCATATTGTTTCTATGTTTATTACTCAGACATTTGATGTGCAGTCCATGGCTGTAATTTATCTATGAAAAATAATTTGGACAAATATATCATAGAATAATGCAAACACACCCACTGATTATAGTGTAGCACGTTATTAGCATGACAAACTGGCGTTACGATGCTCAGTTGGGCATCTCTGAACTCAATTTTCTCTTTTGTCTTACTTTCTCTTCTGCACTTCCTTTAAAAATATTTGTATATTTTTAACAAATCACTGAAAAACTATTCAAATTTTATTTGCCAGTTTAGACACACAAGGTCAAGAGGCAGGGGGGAATATAAATAATTTTCCAGAATAACTTAACAGTTTCCAGGACATTTGACTTTTTTCCCCTCATTTTCCATATATTTTCTACAACTGGAAAATTGATCAATAATTTTCCAGGTTTTCAAGTACACGTGGGAACCCTGATAATGTAAACCAAAATTTTATCCACTGTCTAGACTCTGTTTTGGGGATGCAAAAATTGTACTCCATGTATGTAATTTAAATATTTAACTTATTTTAACATTTTGTCTCTGAGCATAATACTACCCACAGATATTCCATGTGAGGGGTGACGTCTGCTCTCTCTCTCTCACACTCTTTTTTTTAAATTTCAGAAATATTTTTGAGATGTACTAAAATGCGTTTGGATATGACAGGATACAGATATACAACACTTAATGGGATAATAATTGCATTTCTGTGACAATCGACAAAACTCCCACACTTCCTGAAGGTGACACAAACGTAAACACAACGAGTGCAGGTGCGCGCGTGCTTCAGCTAAGCTAGCGCTAAAATGCTAAGCTAAAATTTGAGGAAAATAGACTTTCTGAATATATAGCAGACCGTTTTGCCTGCTTTGCTAAAGATCACTGTCTCACTTCAAACTAGGCTCAAACTTGGAGTGCCATTTGCTCTCTTTCCATCCCAACACGGCCAAGGAATGTCCAAAAACTAGGCAATTCGGCCATTTTTCCCCCTTACCATTTAGATTTACAAAACTCTCTGAGACTTTCACATTGGTGTTATATCAGGTAATATGGAACACTGATGGTGTTTAGTAAAGCCCTACAGTGAATGGGGATTTATGAAAACATGCTTATACTAGTTCCCCAAGCCAGGGCTAAAAATAATTGGAAAACAAAGACTACCAGGAGTCCCAGTAAGGTAAGAAAAAGAACTTGTGAAAACTGTTTTACTAAGCAACTCGTTATATAATTAACCTATGAGTCACTGTTGGTGTGTAGGTATCCATATCTTGTCTCTTGGGTTTAATTTGGCTGTTTAAGCTAAACTGGTTTGCCACTCCTGTTCCATGTGTAGCTGTTGGAGAATGAATGATGAATGGATGTACAGGTGTTTCCCACCCCCCCATAGGTGGATACTGGGGTGGCGGAGGAGGCTTATGCTGCATAAATGTGTCAGAGGGAGAAATGGCACATTTTTACAGTTTAAATATAGAAGTTGGGTTGGGTGTGTGAAGAATAACAGTGGTGTATGAAACAGCACAGAATGAGTTATCTGCCTGAAATGACTTGTAACCATCAGCTCATTAATACTATGACAACAACTACTACTATTAATACTACTAGTATGTAAAGTATGTAAGTATGCACTACTTATACCACTCCTCTTATTATCACTACCATCAGTCCTAGTGTTACTGTAGTAGTAAAAAAAAAAACAACGTCATTATTTATGAATCACTTCAAAGTACGACTCAAAACTGATAAAATAGGAAACAATGACAAATAAAATACAATTCTAACAATGATAACAACAAAACAAATAAATGAATAGGTAGGCCAAATAAAACCAGATTTGCACTTTCAAGTAATAGATAGATAGATAGATAGATAGATAGATAGATAGATAGATAGATAGATAGATAGATAGATAGATAGATAGATAATGTCTGTTCCATTTAAAAACAGAAATTCCTCTTTTGTTACGGCTGTAAGACAGAGTTTAAAAAAACACATTCAGGCATTAAAAACACCCCAACACATCAAAAACATAGTACAGTTGATAAAAACAATTAAAACGCATAAAATAACTAAAAACACAGTGCAGTCTATTTTGTGTGTTAAGAAGATACTTCAGTGCAGTACCACTGCCTGATGATCTCACATTATATCTAAAGCATTTTAGACGCAAGTAAAAACATCTCACCTGCACTTGCAGCAGAGGCTCTAAACTCGAGACTCATTGTTTATTGGGTGAGTCAGAAACAAAATGGGATTCTGTTTCTTTCTAATCTTTATTTGGCTCTTACTCTGTGACTCAATGGAAATCTCTGGTCAGTCGTACATTCATACCAAGATTGAAAAAGATAGGTATTGATGATAAAGAAGAACAACATTTTGTGTATGGTCCTTTAGGTATTGTCCTTTTGATTTTTTACTGTTCCCTTACTGTATTACAGTGATTTTGTGTAACACTAATGTAGGCTGTGTCAGTTACAATGCTTTACTTCTTAAACACTATGCATTTTGTCACCTGGAATCTATGAAAGCTTGTGTAAGTTTTACAACAAATAGAACACATTTTTATTATAATGTACTGTAACAAGGGCTGCAGTCTTTTACAATAATTCTGTTGAATTCATTGGGATAGACTAAATAGTCATCTCATATTTCCATCTGATGTTCATATTTCTGGTGGTTATATATAACTCAGCTGTCAGAACAAATACACCACTGATTATCCACTCGCTTCACCTGTCTACATGTTAAAGCTAACTGGCTGCAGTGCAAACCACTGAACCCCAAATTGCATATTGGACACAAATGCAAGGAAGTACACAACAAAAACACAGCAACTACTGCAAAAATAGCTGCCTGATGTAATATAACAACCCCTTCTTCCATTTCTGCAATAACCTCAACACATCGAAGCCAAACATATATTTCATTTGAACAGCTATATTCTGAGCCAAAAATATGTTGCAAGTCAACACTAGTTATTTAACTGTTGTTGAACCAGAAAAGACTCTTTAAGATTCTACTTTTAAAGCAGCATCCTGACACAGATAGTTTAAGTATTGAATTAATTAATCAAAACATCTATAATGAGAAGTTTTTGCTTCCATTTAAAATCCATTTAAAGGTGTTCAATAAGACCAGCTCCTTAAGTTTCAGGTCATTTTGTCATTGATTCCAAGCAGAAGGTTCAGCAGATTTAAAAGCCTTTATTCCCAGTTCATTGCAGAGCTTTGGAATAGAGACTCATGAAGATAAGAGAAAGTAACCCTCTGTGTGTGGACAAAGTAAACCACCAACACTGGTATAGAGCAAACAATGATGAGTGAGGGTTTTAAAGTTTGTAATAAACCTCAGCGCTCCATCATGAACAGTGTCCAGGGCATGCAAGATTAAAGAGGATGCATTTTAGTGTACCACATCACTATAGGCCAGCACAGACATAAATGTTGCATTAACAAGTGTCATTTTAGCCTCCAATGAAAGACAAGATTTGATTCTGAAAAAAAAACCATAGGTATATTTTACTGTATCATCAGCATAATAGTAAAACTTAGTATTAGAAAGTAGTGCTGCAACAATAAATCGATTAAATCAATCCAAACTGATTCTCGAAAGAGTTAGCAATGAATTTGGCAGTCAATTCATTGGGTCTGGAGCATATTGGAATTGAGGCATGCCCGTATGCTAACCAGATAACTGGAGCTGGTTAAAAACTATAGCTTGCTAGTCTCGAGCCATAACAAGTCTTGGCAGCGGGGTAGTGCTTGCTAACCTGGGGTGGGGGGGGCAAACATAACAACTTCATTGAAACCAGCATTCCCAGGGGGCCCAATGAATATAGGTTAGAAGTTTTGAAAATTTCATGTTGGCTCTGGAATAAAAAGGGAGGCATAGGAGCCGGGAGTCGTTGCGGCCCAACCCCCCCACCCCCCCACGCTCTCACCACAAATTTACAGATGCTTTAATTTATGAAGGGCACATGATGTTTACCTTTCACAGGGCCACAATTGGCACTATACCCAAGGCCATTGCATGAATGTAATCATTAGCGACTGGTCTGCAGCCTATATTTCTTTGGATTAAATTTTGATCTTTGAGAATTTAGTCTTTTGTGTTTATCTGATGAATCAATTTGTTATTAAAATAATTTACAGATTAATCAATTATTATTATCATCTTTAGTTGAAGCCCTATCAGAAACATTTTGATCAATGTTATTTTTGTAGAGCAAGGGTCAGCAACCTGCGGCCCTGGAGATGCATGCGGCTCTTTCCTCTCTCTGCTGCGGTTCCCTGTGGCTCTGGGAACATGAATGAGTATGTAATTTAAATTAATTTTAGTTTATTTCATTAGTTTTTTTTATCTTTGCCCACAGTGGCCGCTGGCTATTATCAGTTAGTTGTCTGTCCGTCTGTCTGTCTGTCCATTTGTACAAAAACTTTGCCATGCAGTGATAAGTCTCGCCACTATGGGCAGACCCTCACAGAGTCGGCTGTATACACTCGTGGATATCTGTGCGTACTTGGACACCAATATTTTGCTCAACCTAGTGAAAATGACCCTAATGTTAACGCCAATGTTAATAAGGCTATATTAAAAAAAATAAAATAAAATGACATAAATAAATAAAAATATCTGTATAATAAACTTAAAATGCACCCTTTACACTTCCTTGACACTTTTTTTCTTAAATTAATCATAATCAAGCCTCAACATGACAAATTTTTATTACACTTTTCCCACTTTGTAGATTCTGTCATTCACATATATTTCTTATTCACTGTTAAAGCCGTGACACCAACTCACATGATCTATTAAACATGCTAAGGATCTAAACAGTTTAAATTAATTGTCATTGTATATTCATTTCTCTTGGACTTACTTCTCTTATACTTATGGTTCATTTACATTCATTCTTTACCATTGTATGTACCCTTTTAGATGTTATGTTTTATACATAGCATTAAGGTTAAGAAAAAAAAAAAGAATATATGCAGTCTTTTTTTAGTTGTCAGAAGGGTTTCGTGGCTCCCGGGGTTTTCTTTTCAGTGGGAAACGGGTCCAAATGGCTCTTTGAGTGTTTAAGGTTGTCGACCCCTTTTGTAGGGAATGAATAGAAGTGGTTCTAGGACCAACCCTTGAGGCACTCCTTATAGAGTGAGTTCTGCCTGTACATGTCTTTGTGTAGATGAGCTTTATGTGATCTCACCCATGGCATTATTACTGTTTTGAGGGAACAGGATGCGGCAATAACAACAACATGTCTCTCAAAAATAGCTTTTCAGCTTTTGATGGGTACATGCAGGCAGTGAAATCACTTCTTTATGGTTAGGGAATGACACTGGGGATTAGTTTATTATATCCAAACAAAGACTTGCATAAAAATTACTCACAATCTTTCTGTAATTATTCAAACCAAACTATGGTCTTTTACTAAACCTAGTCAAAGAGCTTTATTAGATAAACACCTACAGGGGCTGAAATGCAAACTCTAGTCTCTGGTGGTGTGGATTTTGTAAATCCACCATCCACGCCATCCGCCTCTTCCCAGTTGAGGAGAGGCAAAAAAAGCTCAACCTTCAATGACAAATTTCTTTGGGATTATACAGTATATATGTGTGATTTGCAGCAATGCACAGAGGCAACAGTTTAGTGTCTAAGCCTTTCCCAGCATGTTATGAAATACATGAAAAATATGGAAGCATGAAAAAGCTACATGCAGCTTTCTAGTTCATTGCTAGGTTAAAATACATGGAAAAAAACATAGTTTTGAAGTTACTATCATGTCTGTGACCTATTTAGAAATCATATGAAGGAACACCAGGGAATACATGCAAATCCAGGACCTTATCAAAGGCTACACTTCTAACCTGGGCCACCTGAGCCTCATATCACATAGTTACTGAACCAAAGAGGAATTTGTACCAAACATTTTGCAAATGGACAGTATCCACCTGAATGTCTCCTAATAGCCCTCTTTTGTTCACTTATGGCCTATCAAGGTCTGAGAGGCGAGGCAGAGGTAGCAGCCTCCACCATCTGTGTCATGAAACACTGGCTCTGTTGTAATTAAAGTGGACACTTTACACTTCACTGCTTTAGCGAGAAAGAGTCATTCTCTTAAATAGTATGGGAGATGAAAGTTGAGAGTTCTTATAAGTGAAAAAGAAAGTTTGAGGATTGCAAACTCTTTACCTTTTCATTACAAGTCCTGAAACTACTGTACATAATTCTGACCTGCAATACAGGCCCCAGAATTCCTTTTAGAGCCCAAAGGATTTGAGCCAAACCCCTTTTGTGGTGGGTCAATCTATTTTCACTGCTGTGGGAGTCTGGGAAATGGCTTTGCAGGCTTCTGACACATTGAGAAGACAGCGTTAGGATGAAATCAAATGCACAGAGTCATATAAGAGAACAGAGGGGGCATATCAGAACCTGATGAGGTTTGAAGGATCAAGAGAGTGAAATCCATACAGAGTGAAAGAAAGGACACAGAACAGAGGCAGGGGATAAACAAAAGGAATGAAAGAGAAAAACCAAGACAGTGTATTACACACATACACAACTTTCAAAGTAAGAAAGTCGTGTCTGTGTTTGTAAAATGGTGCATTCCCTCTTTTTTTTTTTTTTTTTGTAAGAGGCTTTTAACAAAGGAATAACAGTCTCCCTTTGATGGGCTCACCAGCAGAGCACTGTTTCCTCTGTAGATAACCCGTGTTTGTGTTTTTCAGCCTAATCAGGGAAATAGCTAAATGACTGTACACATTTGGTAACTTGCGTAGTCAGGCAGACACACACTTATTAGGTTTATAAGCATTGCAGGAATGTTATATTGGCTGCCATTCCTGCCTTTTAACCAAACTCTTACTTCCTAAACACTTGGAATCTGCAAAAGCTTTCATAGATTTTACAGCAGACAGATACAGCATATTCTTATATTACAACTAATTCTGTTAAACAATAGGGCTAATAGCCATCACATCACAGTGGTTATATATAGCTCTGCTGTCAGAACAAATACATCACTGATTATAAATGTTGGTAGTTTGATTCACTTACTCAACCTGTCCACACAGAAGCTGACTGGAGGCAAATCCCTGCAAAAATATTTATAAAATTCGTTTGTGAATGTAAGGAAATACACCACAGAAATAAAACAAAACTGCAACCATTTCTAGATCCACATGTCAGCTTCATGACTATGGATTTTATCAACTTCCATGCCTAATTTGACTTCCGTTACTGCTTTTGAGCCCTAAAACAAGACAATTCCTAACCCTATGATTTACATTGTGGTGTTTTATGTAAACCCCTGATGTGAAAATGTTACACCCTGAGACAGCTTAAACAACATGGGCACACACAGACACACGCTAGCATGTACTGTATATGTAAGAAAAAAAAAAGGCTTCTAGGGAAACTGTAATAAAGGAAGGAATGCAAACCAAAGGGAAAAACGTGTCATAAATATTTATTGTAATGGTATGTTATGATGAACTCTATTCTGCTGTAACTGGTATAGAACCGAGTGGCTACACTGATATGTGATCTCTTGTGGCAGCCTGACCCGATGCTCTCGCCTTGGCCTTGCTCAGACACAGCGCTCCGGAGGTCGTTAGCATCACTTAGCATCAATAAAATGTCCATGCTTCCCTTGGGATGACTTGTGCATCCATTGCTCCTGAGCTTGTGTGTACTTGTGAACTGTAGGCACATGGCTGCGTTTTGTGCTGCTGGTACATGTACTATTTCTTTAGCCACCGCCCCAGACAGTGAAGCAATTCCTCGTGCAATCTTCCTCATCTGACGTCTTCATCTTTGGCACTGGAACATTTGCATGGCTCAGTAAGTTCAGTCCAGCCCTTAGAGTTGAGGGCCATTTGCATAGAGTTGTGTATCTTGTTGCTTTATGCATGGACTAGCAGAATGCCTTTGAACTAGTATGCAGATAGACTAGATGGAGAATCGGTATTCATTATTCATGCCATATTGGGACCTAGCTTTTAGCTGCAGTACACCAGGGCTTCCCCTTCTGTAGTTAGACATAACTGGAGCAAAGAATGTGAAGCCCTGCATGCATCGTAGGTACCCAAAGGGTTCATTGAGCTTTAGCTTGTAGCTGCGGCCACTGGGCATGTGTGTGTTTGTCAAAGAGAAGGAACAAGAGAGAACAAGCATTTGCAAGAGTTTGATTATGAATATATGCTTGCGTTTGGGTAGTTTACAAACAGGATGTCAAGAGATGTGAACTGTGCAGGACATTATTATGCAAACATAATGAGTGGAAGAATATTCTTTCAGCACCAGCCTCCAGCTGCTACAGCACTACAGTACTGTAAGTGAAAAGTCTCACATAATAATGAGTCCCGTTATGTAACACTAAGTTCTGAATCCTATTACTTTTTTAGGCTGCATAGGATACTGTGGGCTTATTGCACTCAGTCTGTATCCCAGAGGAAGTTCAACACACACAGGATCATGCACAAAAAATACAAAAGCCAAGACACTCTTATCATTTTAAAATGCCTTTATTAGTTATGGCATGTCTCAGTGGACCTCACTGAGCCCCAATTGTTTCAGCCTGCTGGTCTTCATCAGGGGGACAAAAAAAAATACCCCACACAGGATCATGTTTGTTACTATGATTGACAAAACCAAAGTGGCATCACAAAGGTGTTATCATGTCAACTTGTCAGCTCAAGGTTTCTCACTCTGGTTATGACCATGTTAACAAAAAGGGGTGGAGTAGGCCCCTGGTGACCAATCGCAGGCATGCAAACATTGCCAGGTGGAGATTAGCTGCATATCTCTTGCAAAAAGGCAAAAATATAATAAAAAAAAAATATGAAGAACTTACACATATAATGCACACCTCTTGACAAATCATCAAAAAAAAACAAAACAAAATCAAAACCACTGTGGCCACTTTGTTAGTGTTACTTAATATTCTCACCAATATGTCAACATTAAGCAAGGGGTCCATCTGACTATAATTATGATTGTTTATTCCATTAAAGTATTGCCATGCCATCTAAGACAATTTCAACCTTTTTATTTTTTTTTAGTTCATCCATGTAGTTGTTAAATTATCTGAGTGTGTGAAAACCCAACTTAAAGAATAAAGCAAAGGCCCAGTCATATTATTAACAAGTCAAGAAATCTCTCTCATTATATACTTCAGCATGTCCTGAGTTTTTTGTTTTTCTGTTTTCTTTGTTTTTTATTCTCTACACAAAAGTCCTGGGATCAGTAATGGTAAACAGATGTGCTTGTAGACATTTTTATCCTTTATCCCAAACATAACCTGCTCTGGGGCTGCACATTGTTTGAAGGGTAGCTTACCTCAGAGATTCGCTTTGGTATAAAGTAAACCAATTCCATAATATTGAAAATTTCTGGCTGAACCATGCTAACCCCTTAATTCTGCTCCATCTTAAAATGTGGCAAATTACACAATCCTGTACCTTGTTTCTTCCACTGGACTCTTGCATTATTATTATTATTATTATTATTATTATTATTATTATTATTATTATTATTATTATTATTATTATTATTATATTCAG
>JAQQZY010000017.1:31562273-31578730 GCA_030068375.1 Ostorhinchus rueppellii | reverse complement strand
CGGCTTTGACGATCCGAAAATCGTGTTGTCTGAAATCGCGATTTTCGGTCCAAAACGATAGATCGTTCAGCTCTAATGTCTAGGTTATTGCGATTGTATTTTACTGTTCAGACCCATTTGAGATCACATTAGTCAGTATGTGGCCCCTGAAGTAAAATAAGTGTGACGGCCTCAACTGTTAATGTTTTCAGTGTAATTGCAACATTTCACAAATTCTTTACATGTGCCGGGTCGGACCCTTTGACAGACCGGTTCATGGTCCACGAGCCATATGTTTAACACCCCTGCTTCAGATTATAATGCACAGTGTGATGATGTTAACAGCGTCCTGATTAGAGCAAGTTGCTGTGGGAAATATCTGTATGTGTTGAAACAGCTGAGCTCCAATGATAAATAAATCCACATGTTTCAAGAATTCCCAATTTTTAATTAAAAATGCAGTTAATTAACCACCACATGTGCAGAAGGTACAAGTTCTGTTGAATAGGAGGAAGATCAACAATCCACCTCAGCAGAAAAGTTTTCATAAAGGGATGAGCTCCATCTCCCACCGCTGCTTTTTCTATTTTCAAGTCTTGTTGAGAAGTTTTTGACAAGTGCTTTGTTCATTATCCGTGCACCATCTGGTTTTGCACAGCAGAAAGTTGAGCAGTAATTAGAGTTTTATTAAAGTCCAGTCAGAAAAGTGACGAGGATGCATCACTTTAAAAGCCTGCTGCTGGTCTGCACTGGTTTAGATTGTGTGGTTTTGTACAAAATATGCTGGTTTAAAGTCACACTTGTCTCAAAACTGACCCAGTTTGGAGAGTCTGCAGCTTCTGTTTTTCTTGTTAAATTGTATATCAAGTAGAAAGCTGTTATATCGAATGGTTTTTGGGGTATGACCGTTATTTAATTTGCAATTCAATCCGTAGGAAAGAGATGGAGATTGAATTCATGTCAGTATGTCTACACCCATGGCATTTTATTTGACACACAGTGTAAATGAGTCTGCAATGAATGGAGAAACATTGGATCAAGCACAGAAACTGACAGGAGTGAAGCAGAGCAGCGACGGACAGTCCAATTATTGAATTCTGACTGCTGTCGGAGGTGGAGGGAAGGGTGTCATGTAGAGAGGTCACAGGATTGAACAAGACTGGATTTCTCAGCAGACCATGTTTTATGTGGATTGACACATACAAAGATCTGCCGTGTATCTGCTGGAGATAAAACATCAGCAACTCGCAGCATTATTCGGTTTAATGGAAAAAAAAATCTAATTAAAGGATTCCCAAAGAAACCAGCCATCAGACTTGAGCGTGATTATTTTGAAGATGGACGCCGTAGAGATGGAACTCTTATGTAACTTGAACCGAAGTCACAGAAGGGAAAGAAATGTTGTTGAAAAATAAAGCAGAAAATAAAAGGTAAATGGCAGCTCTATGTAGGTGAGTGAAGATCCGGTATTTAATAATTTACTGCTGCAGAAGTGGAGGTGGTGCTCAACATGACAGCAAATGCAGGAATATAGAGATTCTTTTTCCACAATCTAAAATATTATATAGCATGGCCAGTAAGATTGCTATACAAAGAACATAAATGCAGGCTTGTTCTGCCATTTTTAGCAGTCTACCCACATCTCTTTTATCCTTTAAGACTTAATGGAAGCCTGTTGGGGCCAAGTAGAAAGTACTGTATTATCTGAAGCCTGACCCTAGCCTTTAAACTAAGCCCAGCAGAAGCTCCATAAATATATTGTATTTATTCTAAGTGAGTGATAGATAAGGATGCAGCTCTCTCATAATTAATCACAGAGATGTTTTTGTCCACTGTGTCCATGGCAACAGTCATGATCCATCAGAAGATGGTGAGGGAGGCAAGGGATGACTCCTCGGTCATACATACGCTCACTACAGTGTGGGATCACAGCAGTTCTTCATTTAAGTGTTTAGCCCCTCTGATATCCCCAATGGCCTCAAGGCTTCCGGTTTGTGAGATCATAGCTGTCACTTTTAATGAGGCTCCTCACTTCGGCAATTAGGCTGCAAATCCTACTGTGCAGGGGGGTTACAGAGGGGAGCAGGGAATAAACATGTGATATTCAACAAGACTAAGAAACAGAGATGAGGACTGAAAATAACAACAACTTTATTTAATCAGGTTTTGTGGTGTTGGGTCACTGCTTTCTAATCACAATCTGTGCTACATTCTAATCAAGTCGGGTTGAAAGTAAGAGCAGGTGCATTGCAGCAGTTTTACATCAGTGTTAGAGACGGCGCCTGCTTCAACCCTCTAAAGACCTAAACAGCCTCCAGCTTCCAACAGCACCAACTGATATAAAATGCTTAATAACTTTTGGACCACTAATTTTATTAAGACATTTTAATAATTCAAGATAAAAGGCAGTTTCTTGGCTTTTCTGTGATGTCAGAACATTCAGAGACTCCACAGTGAAGGTGAAGGTGGATCTTCTGCACCATTAATTCACCAATAAGATTCATGTAGTTTGGTAAATAACAGTGGTTGTACACACTTGTTTTTATGTTCAGCTAATTTATATTTTTCTAGATAAATTCACTATCATTTTTTAAGCTCCCCAGTCCTGGACAAAAGTCTTTTTGCATGTATCCATCATATTTATAACAGCTAATAAGTTGACTGCTAATTGGCCAGTTGGAGTCATTAATAACTCATAATAATGCTAAGCATCTGCACTTTATTTATATTCTACCAAAATGAAATTTCATAGATTTCATAAATATTTATTGCTTGTAGGGCTGCAACTATTACTCGGGTAACTCGAATAATTCGAATTCAAGAAATGATCGAGTAAAATTCTTTACCTTGAGTCTCTCTTTAAATAATGTCACGTGACGACAATCTAGTTTTTAATTTGTCTATCTTTGCTGCACTCACAGCACAGTCCAGATAGGCCCTATCACTGTTTCCATGTAAATAAATATTTAAGCGTGAATATATAAAATACAAAAATAAAATATTTATATCTCTATGACTGTTTAACCCAGACCGTTGTGACTGACGCACATTTCAAAAATCCAACACGCTGCACGGATTATTTTGCTATTACCAAAGCCTTTCTAAGTAACTAAACATCCTCTGTTAATACTTGCTATCAATGGCGGATAATGAGCCCAGAAAAACAAGAAATAAGAAGTCCGAAGTGTGGGACCATTTCACACTTTGATATGATGAAAACATAGTCCAGTGTGTCTACTGTAAGGCTGACCTGGCTTATCATCACAGCATGTCTGCGATGCTGCAGCACCTTAAAAGAACACACCCTCACTTCACCGGTCCGAACCAGGAGCTTCAACAAGGTAAGCAGGGCTCTCAGGTCTACGCATTGAGCGTGAGACACACGCATTTCAGTGAGTTCACACACTCACACATAACATTTCTCACTGAGGAAAAAAAAAATCACAGCACAGGAATTCCTACAGCCAACAAGGAGTCAGAACGCTCCTGTACGCATCTTGTCCATGATTTAAAATCACACTGCACACACTAAATAAATATTTGCATTTACGGCAATAATTTTGCGCCTTCTGTCATAAACCCATGTTACATTTTCATCAAGGCAAACATGCTAAATGGGTTACGCGAGTTATTTTGCCCATATGAGAGATGCAATCCTTGGTGCGTCCTGACAGTAAATCAGCTTCAACGTGTTTTTGCGTGTGCTGTCCAGTTTGTACATGTTTTTACACACGCTAATCTTTAGTAAATCAGGCCCTATAAGTCTATTAGAATGATGCGTGTTTGATGTGGTTAGGATCGTGTGCTGTCCTTGGTGCTGAAATCCCACATTACTGCAGGACAATTGACCCGTAATTTTAGAAATTAGGACTCATAAGAAGATATCACATGAAGACATTTGTGGTAAAAAGGTATAAGAATTAAACAACATGTTCATGTTTTTCATTGAGAAGTTTAGTGGCTTGATATTTTTTTTTTTTATACAGGGGAAGCTCATCTCTCTCCCACCTCTGTTTCTTGTGTTTTATTTTTACAAATGCAAATGTTTTGCGAATGTATGTAAATGGGCTTAGTTCTACTGCCTAGTGGTTTACACTTCTTTTAATTTAGAATTATATTTAATTTTTTATTTACATTGCAGAAATTGATTGCAAAGATCTTTCTCTCTCTCATTTCATTTTTACAAATACAAATGTTTGGCAAATGTATATAAATGGGCTTGGTTCTGACACCTAATGGTTCAGACTCTTTAAAATTATATTTCATTTTTCACTTGCATTGGAAAGATTTAAAGGGTCTTAGTTCTTAAGCTTTAAACTTTGATGAAAGTTCTTTGAATAAAAACTTTTTTGTGAGGAAAACAGCAAATGTTTTGTCAGTTTAAAAGGTCTTTCATGTTCCATTGTGCACTGTTGATTTTGTTGTTTAAAACAAAAAAGTAAGATTTGTTAGATTACTCAATTAATCGTGGATATAATCAACAGAATACCCGATTCCGAAAATACTCGATAGTTGCAACCCTAATTGCTTGATAATGATGAACAAATCAATTTCTAGCCGGACAAAGGTTTTGTCGCAAAATTATGATCAATCAAAATAAAGTCAAGAAACTGTATGTTTTTCTAAAGTTATACACAAAAACAAATAAACATTCAGCCTTTTATTGCATTATGGTCTAAAAATTTAAAATTTGTATTTTGTATGGTTTCGTTTAGCCTGCAGAACTTGTCAGATTTCCGTTTTTATAGTTAAAAAATACCCATATGTGGCGTAGCAAGCCCTTTACCTGACTTACTGTTTATTGCGGCCTACAAATGGCAGCTGCTTGATTGCGACAAGACTTTTGTCCAGGCAAAAACTGTTATCTTTAACAAGCTGTAAATATTCAAAATATTTTTTTAAATTTCAGTTTGCTACTGATGTAAGAATCACTAGTTCTCTGGAATACTTTTGAGTCATTGCTGATCTTTATTACATAATCAGCAGTTGACATATTAGATATTTTCAGTATTGAACACTTATGCAACAAGACTTTTGTCCAGGACTGTACGCTGTCAGTTCGTCAAATACAGGAAAACACCTGCTTCTATGTGAAAAATATATAAGATAATAGACTGTTAGAATAAATGGTGATTATATTGAGGCTGGAGAGAAATTTCTTCTATGAAAGCTCCTGTGGGGTCTTTTTACAATAGTTTAAAAGGGAGCTTCACAGTTTTTCATGTCAAAATCGATGTATAGTAGTGTAGTAGAGCCTGCAGAAACACTTCTACAAACAGTTGCTTTATCTTTAGTTGTAGTCTATGAACATTTTTAACAAATGTTTTTTCTAACAAGCTCATTACAAAATGGGTTATTAAAAGACACAGACATTTACCATGCAGGAATAATCAGGGGCTAGATCTCAGATTATTCTGGAAGTATGTTTTTAAAATTCATTTATGTAAAAATTTCATGAGAGCAGAGCACTTTATCTTAAGAAATTTAAGATTAAATTTATGGATGGCATTACTATAGGGAAAATATTCAGGAAAAGAATAATCCATAAAACTGTGCTTTGTTTTTCCTTTTACAGAACATATAAGCTGTCAGGATGGTGTAATTTTTTGTAACATGCTCCATAAACTCTTTCCATTTTCATCTGAGTTCCAAAGGTCAAAACAGATACTAAAATATGGGCAGATGTTATGTGGCTCAGGTCAGGTCAGGCTGTTCAGTTATTGTCAACATGTCTTCTGTTTCCCAGCCTCTAAAACCCATTTTTTAATAGTTTCTGTCAAAAGCTGCTTCTGCATTGCTATAATTACCTAACAGTGTAATACTGAAACATTCATCTGCAGATATGCCCATAAAATTAATCAGATTGTGTTAATAGACGTAGAGTACCTGCATATAGCAGAATAAAACTGTATGAAAAAGTAGTTTCTGTTTAACATGAAGCTCCCTGGAGATGACAGATAAAAGCAAAGAAAGAAACAAAGAAATGATTAGACATGTTTAGTGAGTAAAATACTTGGGAATGAAATGATTACAATTCTTCCGTAATAAATAATGAGAAATTATTAGCCTTTATAGTTGGCTGGCTGTGTTATATATAGTTTTATTGGAAAACTGCCTTTTATGATAAATGTGAATATTTTGCTGCATAATGTTGCATTGCACTCTCTGGAATTGCTTTATCCTGGGAATAAAAGACTTTTCATGGATTTATTTCAGGGTTTTCTGCCTTTATTTGATAGAACAAGTAGAGAGAGACAGGAAATTGGACAAGAGAGGATGGAAATTACATGTAGAAAATGGCCTCGGGCTGGACCAGGGTGGACCAGTTTTCCTGAGCTGCTGAAATAGGCCGGTAGCCTGCATGATACAAACTCTAAAGTTTTTTTCTTCTGGTAATTTTGGTGGAAATGTGCTGAGAGTTTTCAAAATCCAGGGTAATTGATAAAAGTTCCTGAGGTGGAAAAGGGGCTATTGGCATTTTTGGCATCACTTTATGAGCTCTATATTCTGAACACTTTAATTATACAGTAATTTTAAGTCCATTTTTAATACTTGAAAGTAGAAATATTACATACAGTATAGCTTCTATACTATACTATTTTAATATTGCACCTGAAATGTCTGATTCTCAAATGTCACCCAGTAGCCAGGAGTGTATTTGCTGTTGTGCTGCTTGTATGACTCAGTATATTTGTCTGCGCTGTGTTGGTACTTAAACCTGTGTTAACACTTTTGTCCCACATGTCGACTGTAAATGCATTAGGAAACATAAACGACTTACTCCATCATGCAGCAGTGTCTCCCCTATGTGCTACTTTAAAGATAAGTGTTTCTGAACATTGTGGCGAGAATGAAGAACCACTGCAAAGTCAGAGGCACTTAATGGTGTTAACATGCCTGTATGAAAAAAACAAGACTTAGTTCTTTAGTGTTTGTGCTGAAGAGAAGGAAGTGCACATCTGCACCAAAACATAATGTCATGCATTCATGCATCATCCACTCGGATTGAAATAAAGGTGGTTTTCACTGGGGAAATAAATAATATTTCATGGTGGCCCCGTGTTGGAAAAGCAAGAAATAAGAAAGTTTTCTGTTTTGTATTTATTTAATTAGAGCTGCTGTTTTGGGTTATGCTCTAGTATATGTAAGTTGCCATTATTTGCCATCATTTTCTCTATTATTACTGTGTGCTGTCATCCGTACAGCATTAACATCATGCTGAGACCTCTCTCTGTCTCTCTGGTGTTCCAACTGGAGGAAATTTAGTTGTAAATGAGATCTTGTACAGCTGTCTTAGTCATAATCTTTGGCAACAGTTATTACTCAGAGGGTTTGTGCAGTCCTACATTGCCAATGAAATACAGCTAAGAAAGGGATAGCAGGACTGGTTACGCCTGGCTGAAGACAAGAAAGAGAAATCACAGACTGCAGGGCCTTAGGGAGGAGAGTGGTGTTGAATACAACCCACTATTTTTGTCCCTGCAGTGACACAAGTCCCCATTGGTCAGTAAGCGTTCAGGTTCAAGTCCCCACCACGGTTGCAGAAGAGGGAGCGTTTATACTCACACACGTTTGTGGATCGTTTGAGGCAGGTCTGCTGTTATGGATTACAGTAGCAGGTGGGAACCCCAGGATCCAGTAATGGGACCAACCTGATGGATCGCTTGTCTCGCAGCCTGCAGTGTTTTCCTGAATGAGAGGCTAATATCAGTAGGGGTCCAATGAGTTTTAAATCACCTGTACAACCTTTATGGCTCTGTCCTTGTACAAACTCTTCTTGTTGGTGCTGTGGTATGGAGAAGACACGTTGAAGGTGTTTACTGAGGCTGAAGCAGTATCCTCAAATCATGGTCATCACATTTACTCGTCAAGTTTGTGCTTATTGTTGAACATGGCTGACTTCATCTCTCATCATCTCAGCTGCCTCTTCAACTGCACAGATGGTTTTTGAGTTGTTCGCTGCCTGTTTTGCTCCTCTAAAGTATGCAACACCAGCTTCAGTTAGCTTAAACTCTATTTGCATGGAGCTAGTATTACCTGAGGATCTCTGGTGATTTGTAATAAATGCAGCGGTCGTCTGTGATCTTAATCCGGTACAAATCTGACCTGTTTTTAATTTGTAAAGTACAAATTCCACTGGAAATTAGTATGCCTGTTTTGTGTTGCACTCATTACATGAACAGGCAAAAGAAGTTTTATTAATGAAAAGCATTTGCAAACTTCAGTAGAGGCATATGTGGTTGTTAGCATTAGGCCTATTAACACAGTGTTAATTTTTACTTCATTAAATGGGTCATAGTTTGCTAAACTCACTTTTATTAGTCTTTGGTTCATTTATTTGCATATTTGGACCCTAATAGTTCATCAAATTTGAATTAGAACCCTCGGGTGGTGCGAAACTATCTTTATATTCATTTTGGCAAAAATAAAGTGGATTTCTACAACCTGTTTTAATTCGTTCTTTATGTTTTGGGTCTATAACTAGTTACGTCACGACATTTGCACATATAAGGTCAAGACTCCCGACAAGTATTTCTCACACTATAATTGTTTGTCAGCAGCAACAGTTGTAGTCCATACTGAAAATATGTCCAAATTTGGAGCCGATTACCTAAAATGTTCAGTTTTTGGGTGAATGGGACAGAGCTGTGCAGCCAATAACCTGGAGAGGGTGGGGCGTGAAGTGGCTCATGTGCATTTAAAGGGCCCGCGCTCCAAACCACCTGTCTGGTGTCATTACTCAGAAATAGAATTGAAGATAGACCTGTGGAGTTAAATTAATGAAGAAGACCCAAACAGAGTATTTACGGGTTTATGTAAACGAAAGGGAAATGTTTAAAATGCATAATTCCATTTAAAAAAGCAAAATATCATTCTTTTAAAGGTAAATGTGATGTCTTATTCAGTATAGATATGGAAACAGGTATGATTTTAACCATGCCATACTGAAAATATGAATTCAGAAAATATGCATAGAAAATGACTGGATTTTATCTGGATATGCTGACATTTATTTATTCTTCTACTGCTGCTGTTATAGCTTTTGCAGTGCAATGTTTTTTCCATGCATCCATCCATATAGTGTATATTCATGATATAGGATGGATATTCACTGAAAGAGCAGTCTTAATAAATGCTTCAGAACAAGAGCAACATGTTAAAGCATGTTGATGAGACAGTGCCGTTGTATATTCCTCTAACTTTCAATAGTTTTAAGAGGTGAGTCTTGTGATCAGAACTAGGGAGTAATGTCAGAAAATTTGAGTGAAAATGACTAATCATGTACAAATGGGACACATGAAACACAGATGTGGGGAGATTAATTTCTAAAGAGTCCAACACGATTTCATGCAAGTGCTCAAGTACACACACAGATTATATACTGAACTTGTCATTACAGATTACAGATTTCTTTATTGTCATTGCACATATTCCAGAGCAACGAAATTTCCTTCTGGTTACAACTGACCAAAGTCACACAAAATAAAACACAGGACGTACATGGGAATACAGGTGCAGTTGCAACTGACAAATCGCAATGAATGTGCTCCGTGCTTTTAGCCTTGTTAAAATAAATCAATACAGGGCGCAGAATAACTCTCCACAATTTCATGTAAACGTCACTAACATTTACGTCAATGCCTGTAATCAGAACTGTAAAAAGGAAATAGCTTTTATTTTTGTCATTAGTTAGTCAAACTACCACATGACATATATTATTTAAACAAAGAAATCTCAAGCCAGTTCTTTATAGTACCAGGGAAATTTTATTGAATCATCTTGTATGAATAATTCTGTTAGTCATTACCATCAAACCTGAAAGGGGATTTGCATCTGTCTTCTGAAAAATTAACAAGACGTATAAGAGAGCTCTCTGAGTTTATTTGTTTTTAACTGTGGAATATTTAAAAATATTTTGCAGAGCTTTTTACTGTAATGTGGAAAAATGTTGAGTATTACCCCCAAGACATACATTTTTTATTTTCATGTATTTTATTTATTTATTTATTTTTACCAAGAACTGACATGTAACAGAAGTTATTCCAGCAAGTGAAATATTCACATCCTCAAAAGTTAGTGATAAAAATTATATGACTGAAACTACCTTGAGTTACAAGTTGTTCTATTTATATCTCATTTGCAAAGAAATCTTTGTGTTACTGACTGTAAGAGTTGAAAATATGCCCCTTGATCAATTTTATTCTGTATTTAACTGTACTTGGCAGCTTAAATTAATTAATTAAATTCATCGTTTGTTCATTTTTTTTTGCTGATGAACTCATTAGTATTCTTTGAAGTAAGCTCTGTAATTTTCAGAAATTAGTCTTTGAAGAGACGTGCTTAAAGCTTAGTGGTGTGAGAAGCAGTGAAAGTACCGTACTGAGTGTCTGACAAAGCCAATTAATAAATATGTCACTTTAGTGGTGTATTGTTCTTTCCCTTTTCACGTCAAGCCTACACGAAATGAGACATGTAAAATCTCTTTTAACTGCGCTTTTTAGAGCTAATTAGTATGAAAATGCAGACAGTAGGAGAGTTATCCTTCAAAGCTGCTGCTTACATCTTGGGCTCTTCTCAAGGATATTCCAGATATTCTGAAGAATTCATTACTATACAGTTTTCCTTTCCTGCTACTACTGTCTTTTCAAATTACCTTATAGTAAAAAAAACTTGTCTCTATTTTGAATCGATGTAGATATGTTTAGAGTGATAAATAATACATTGTGAAGCATTCCTGTCAGCTGCTAGGCTTTCAGTCAAACAGTTTTCTCTGATGTTCATGTCTGATGTTATTTCATGTCTCGGTCTGAGTTTAGTGATTAAGTGACAATAATTAATGCAACTTGGAACCATATTTTTTGTTTATGAAATGATGGTAGAAATTACGATTGATTGCAGAACAAATTTGTTGAGCTTATGGCTGAACATCTTGTCTGTGTCCTTCCTCAGGTGTTTCGATGGCCCATCGCCAGCAGGTTGGATGGAAATGAGATGCTGGAGATCCAAGTATATAATTACAGCAAGGTCTTTTCCAACAGGTAAGCCCTGTTGTGCCCAGACTCTCCTAAAACAACATTTACCACAACAAAGTGAATTTCACAGGAAACGGTTTATGGTTGAAGTACCCTACCCGTCGCTGCTGGTGACCAATTCAGACTGACACCCAGTACGTGTTATTCCACTAAAGGAAAATAAGCTTGTATTCCCTGAGAGCCTCTTCTAAATTGACTCAATTTTGAGTCTAACAGACTGAAAAGCACCAAAGAGACTATGAATGAGTTTAGAATTAGGAGGAGGGAGTGAAGGTAATGAAATAGCATCCTCCGTAATGGGCGCATTTGTCATTTGTGTCTGTCCAAACAATCCAATCAAGAAAAACACACTGAACTAACTAATGGTCCTTTTCCACTGCATGGTAGCGATCCGATTCCATTCCTCTTCCTTTTGGCAAAAATGATAAATAGTAGCCGTTACCTGCTACTTTTTTGGTAGCACTTCTATTAGTGTAATGTAATGTGATGAAATGAAAAGCCAAAAAGGTGATGCGACAACTCTGCAGACTATGGATTGATCAGAGAAAATTGTCAATACCAATACATCATATTGTGCAAGAGACTAAAGTATTTTTCCGGTTTTAACCAGTCAGTCTACTATTCTACTACTAAAATCATTAATTATATAGCAAATACCAAAACCAAAATGTTGAAAACTCAGTAATTGCATACCTTCTATATCCTCTATTGTTCTTCTTTCTGTCTTATTGAAGATTAAGTCTCAATAGTTTCACGCTGTGTTCCTTCAGTTGACATGATAGTCCGCTTGTTAGGTCATGAACTGTTTCCATTCGATTCCTTTGTATTTATTCTGCTGCATTTATGTGTCCCTGAGTCCACAAAACACATCCAGCTGGCATTCTACCATTTCACGTGTGATGATGAAGAGCAGCGGAAGTGAATGAAGTTGATAAATGAAGTTAGAATCCTTACATGAATGTTGAAAAACTGAGATTTGGCATTAAATGTTAGTCAGCATTTTAGCTAACTAGCATACTAGCATTGTTGACTGATGTAGATAGAGTTCTACAACACTATGATGTCAGATTTATATAAGTAGATACTGTATCTACAGTGGAATAAAAAGGACCTGGAAGCAAATGTGAGTGCAATGAGTCGCTTTCAGCCAATAACAAAGAAAATTAGTTGATAATATCATATTGTCTGTGTCACAGTATGGTTCGGCTTGGCCCATTGACCCCTCCCTTTCCGATCAGACTCACTATTACTTCCACCTACAGTACAATAACCTGGAAATTCCTCATCACCATCCCTCCTCACTGCACTCTGACAGTTACATCAGGTTGTTCTGTTTGTTTCCCTGTTGTTTCCTGTTAATTAGTCCGTTTTTCCCTTCAGCACTATTCACTTCAGTCCTTTCACACCCTTTGACAGTCTTCTCCTTACATTTTTGAAACAGGTTACTTTGCATTATCGACTATGCTTAGTTGGGTGGGAAAATATTGGATAGAAAAGATATGTATACAATGGTACTTATAACACATAACTGACCTTATGTAATGAAAACCGTGTAACAAGATGGTTTTCATAGCTTTACTTTTCTTGATCACAGATAATGTGCTCTTGTGATGTGATGTCTCTGAGTCACATCTTGATTCAGATAACTTTTAGTCAGAGTTAATTTCAACTGAGACTGAACAATAGATGTTGTAAGTCCTGTAGAAATGAGGGAATTATACTATAGACCTGTGGTATGCACCGATTCAACTTTTTCAGTTCCGATGCCAATACCGATGCTGTGGCCTTGCGTATCTGTCGATACCCAGTCATGATCCGATATATAGCATTTACCAGTGTTAGCGATGTACTACCTCTAGCAGTGGCAGCTCCTTTTGGTCTGTTGAGCTGCTGGAATTCCTCGTGCTCCTTTGCGTGGTGCTTCTGCAGGTGCTTGATTGAATTTGTTGTTGTATTTGGCAGTGCTACCACCACCTCTGGCAACATTCACTTTATAAGAATTAGAAACTGCCGTCAAGCTAGTTGGTGTGATAAGGCTGAAATACCTCCAAATTACAGACCTCTTAGTTCACTTCATGTTACTTGTCTGTGTTTGCAAGAATTCAACTCAACTTTCAGTATGCGTGACATAGCCCGTGTCACAAAAATTTAAAGGGAACATGTTGTGGAATATTGATAAAAAATAAAGGACAAGGAGTCTTGCAGTCTGAGAAAAAGTCCTATTTAATTCCAGCCTTTTATTAACGGAGGTCATGACTAAAAATGGAGCAGTCTGTTGGTCATCTGGTTCTTACGTGACAAACATTTCCAGTAAGATTTGGGTGTTATCAGGATACCAGTGAATTGTTAATGACCTTTCTAATCTTTGCTGGACACAAGTGTGGGATGGTTAAGTTTTCTGGTTCTGGAGGATCTACTGGTTCGCACTGACCTGGCAGCCAAGTTGAGCAACTGTCTTGTGTCCAGTAGTGTTACGTAGAATATCAGGAAACATTGTGCAACTGATAGTGCTACTTCCAACAGTATCCAAAGATATTAGACCATACACCAGGGGTGGCCAGCCCTGGTCCTCGAGAGCCACAATCCTGCATGTTTTAGAAGTTTCCTTCTTCCAGCACACCTGACAGTCATTATCAGGCTTCTGCAGAGCTTGATGATAGGTTTATCATTTGAATCATGTGTCTTGGAAGAGGAAAGAAAAGAAGAAACTAGCAGTAGAAATGTTCTTCACTTTTTACTTGAGTAAAGAAGTTGCATGAGTTCTTACCAACTACTTTTCTTATACAAGTATCTGTACTTGAGAACAGAATGTGTGTATTTTTGCCACCTGTTGATAACTCTTACATAACAGTATTAGGAGGGTGTATTCCTGTTGTCAGGCATTTCCAGCCCTCATGCATTACGAAAGAGCCCATGAGAAACGCGCTGATATTCTTAGGGTTTAATAGTTTCTGCAGAGCGCTGCCTTGACTTCAAACAAATCATTTATGTGGAGGTTATTTCTGGAAAAGAGCTAATTAAACAAATGTCCTCTTCTTCTTCATCATCTTTGTTCCCCCCGAAGTATATTTTGCACCACAGCCCTTGAGGCTCAAAACAAGATTCAGGCTTTTGGTGCCAGGAAGTTTGTCCGACCACCGTGTCTGTAACGAATCCAATCTGATCATTACAGCTAGTGAGTGCGACTCTTCGACTGGCTGATGTGACCAGACTGACGACACATACAAGGCCCACGCAGTCATTACAACTTAGTACATGTCTCTGTGTGTATGTATGTAGGTGGTACTTCATGTCTCTTTCTTTATATTTATCTCTTTGACCTTATCATCACTATCATCATGTGTTTGAATGTCTATGTGTGAAGGGTTGAGAGTAGGCGGTGGCACATTTATCATCCACTCACAAAAAGGACTGTGAGCTAAAGAGTCAGTGGCAGGTGTGCAGACAGATGTTATATCAGTTCTACATCAAGGCAGATCCTTGCTGTCATCGTGACTTTTACAGCGTCCCACAGGGAAGGAATAGTAACAGGAGAGTTTCACAGCAACATCACAGTTTATAGAAAGTTAAGACAATACACAATATGATAAGTGATGTGTCTGTAACTCATCTTAGAGCAGGGGTGTCAAATTCTTTTACGTTCAGGGGCCACATACAGCTCAATATGATTAGAAGCCGGCTGGAGCAGTAGGATAGTAGCATAATAACCTTTAAATAATGACGTCTAAAGTTTTTTCTTTGTTTTGGCACAAAAAAGTAAAATTGCAGTGTAAAATTTTAATTATTAAAATGGGAACAACTTGAACATCAATGAACAACCTGAAAAATAAGTGAATTTTAACAGTATTGTGCCTCAGCTTATCATTTACACATGTGCATTACAAGAACATTACAGACTACAGTAGATCTACAAATGCACAAAACATGGAGTAACAGGCATCTGCAACTGAAATATATATTATTTAACTTTATGATTGAAACAATTTCTCAAGACTCAGTAACAGACTTGACAGGTAGTGTCTTCTGTGTAATTTTTGCCCACAGGCTGTATGTTTGACATGCCTGTCTTAGGAACATTATTTTTAATTATTCACTTTGACAAGTTATGTAAAGCATTTTTTGTGAAGTTATGAAAAGCATTACTTGTGTAATATTTTTTTTTCAAAGAAATATTGGTATGGTTTTTCTCAAAAAATACTAAATTAAATCCCTGAGAACCCTATAACCACACAACTCCCACCTGTAAATGCAGCAATTAAATCTACCAGAATCTCAGGAAATCCCGCATACTCTTAATCCTAGAAGTCTTAAAGCAGATTATGAAGATTTTCCCTTAAATGTGAAACGTTTGAAATATCATCATTTTGCTCCATGCGTATTCTGAAAAAAGAATGTCTATGTACTCTCTATATATGATGCATGTTGTAAACATCTTGCATTCATTTTTACCGTCCTCTATATACTGTAAAGAATTGTTAATTGCATCTGGAGTTTTATCATCCATGTGGTTTGGATGGTTAACCACACCTGCCATCACAGACTTTCAGCCTCATGGTCACCTTAATGGTGGTTCAGGAGATATATCTATGCTCAAACTGCTTTATACCTAATGGCTCTTATCTTCAGTCTTTCCCACCTTAGTTAGTTCACTTTACAACTGAGTCAGCATTCATTCATTCCATGCTCTGTGCTTATTGCTCCCATTGGCCTACAACAGATCTACAAATCCTCTCATCCACTTCACCAACCTTCTCCTGCGTCGGCAAAATGCTTTTCTTCATTCATATATGTTCATATATTCAAAGACTGTGAAACTCAGGCTTTGAACCAGGGGATTATATGTGTATGCTTATAGTCATGCTTACTCAGATTGTTCTAGAGGATGGCTTGAGCAAACTAAAATGTACATTACTCTGTAGCAAAGGCTAGTCTGATGTGTCCTGTTTAAAAGGTATAAATATACATGAGCATGTTTCCTATTTCTCCTACATTTTGATTTGATGAAGAGCCAAGTGGGATGCAAAATATTCCGTGATTCATAATGCTGCAGTAATTCTATTTTTCGGTGGCACACAAGCACTTGAGCCTATTAACACTACTTGAAAGCAGAAATAAAAAATATACAGAGTAGTTTTGAGCCATGATGCCTTAATATTAAGTTCCAGCATTGTGTTTGCATTGCAATTTTGAAATCCTAATTTTGACAATTTTAGTAACAATCGTCTGGTGTATGAGAACCACGACTAGAGTGCTGCAATTAACACTATAGTTGCTAATATTTAACTCTTAAATTTGTACACACAGCATTGTATCATGACCTGTTAGCATTACTATTATTGTTAAACTCTGCTAAAAAGTGCTTCAAGTCATTTTTCTTTTAATGTTGGCATTGCTCCTACCATAACTACGCAGATGACACCCAAATATATACAGCATTATCACCCA
>JAQQZY010000017.1:31527795-31542042 GCA_030068375.1 Ostorhinchus rueppellii | reverse complement strand
ATCGCCCGGGAATCGAACCCGGGTCCTTCTTGCTGTGAGGCACGTGTGCTAACCACTGCACCACCGTGTCGCCCTATATGTCAGTTCTTCCTACAAAAAAAATATTTGCCTATTTTTCCCCCAGAGCTGTCTATTTTCATGAAACAGACAGGATAGGGGACGCAAAATATTTTTACAGTCATAGACTATATTAAGAGGATTTTTTGAAGCTTCATAAAGAGGATATTAGAACACACAACTGGAGTCCAAAGAATTTATTCTTGTCAAAAATGATGTGTTGCCATACTGCAGAATTAAAATGAATCTTATCAGCCATTGAAATCCATTTTCACAAGCACACGGTTGAAGAAATCAATCATCCAAAGCTCCTACAGTTGTGACAGTGGGGGAAGTAACAGCCATCATTTGGTCCATAAAGGCTCTGGAGTTTACAACCCACACACCCAGAAGGGTCTGATGGAAATCCAACAGCTTCTGCAACATCAGCACATTAAGACGCACACCATTAACATTAGCCCAGATATTCTCTATTGATTGTAAATTGGGTTTGGAGCAGACCGCAGCTCTGTGGTGAGTGTGAGGATGATAGTGAATTTATAATGTAAGAGTGAATTTAAATGTGCAAATGAGAGCAGCACAGTGGGGAGTGTAGACAACCTAATATGAGGATTTTACTACACCCTGAGGTGCACGGTGTGTTACTGAAGCAGAGATGCTGATGATGGGAGGTTTCCTAGATGATGACACACTCACACCACAGGAGCACTTCAGGGCTTTGTACACATGAACACATCCACGCATACGTCGACACATGTGCAAGTAGTTTCTCGTGAACACACATGCGAGAGGATTTCAGTACAGCACATGCCTGTAGCGAGAAACTGGTGAAACAAAACCTGAGAGCAACACTTTTACTCACAACTCTGCACTAGTCGTTGCCATAGTAACAAATCTAACTCCTCACGGACCACTGTTAGGGGATATAAGAATGAGAGAGAGAGGGAGATGTAGGGAGAGCAGGAATGGGAGCTGGGTGTATATTCTCTACTCATCCGTCTTTGTCACAAGAATAAATTGGCTACTCTGTAATAAAGATCAGGTCATCGTCAGGGGGATCATATTTGTCCAAAGAGGACTCCCCAGAAGACACCAAAGACAAAATACGCTGTCACCCATGTTTCGGACCTGGATTAAAGTGAAATGTACTGTCAATCTAAATTCCCCCAGCAACAGCCCAGAAGGAGGGATGATTTATGGTAATGTTAAACTTTGTTGGCTATAACGAGAGCTTTTTCTAAACACAATTAAATGGGCTGTTATACACTCACCTAAGGTAAACCTACAGTGGAGGTATTACTATGATTAGTATGGGGTTACATTCAGCTACTAGAACCATGTGGTAGGTTAGAAAAAGCAATACTGTTAAACCAAAACACACTATTTTTTTTTAATCTTTATTATATTTTCTAATATGGCCTGTATAGCAGTGTGTGTCAGGTAGTAACACAGTACATCTAATAATATCATACATTGAATAGTTGCTAATCAGGGAACAGTTACAATTTTACTTAAAGGGATTTAGTTCTTTAAATCTCCATTACCACTTCTAAATTATAACAGGAGTCTTTGATTTTCCCATAAAACCTTGAATTAAAAAGCCTATCGACAAGGTAATAATTGAAACTGATATTGAAGTTACTACATGTGTATAAAGTGTAATACCACTGATGGCCACAAGAAGCTGACCCTGAAAAGCCCTCACACACGAAGCTATCATATGAATGTCTGTATAAAAATAGGTACTAATTTCTTTCCAGAGGGATTCAGGCAACATTTATGTTATTTGTGTTCCATAATGTGAACTGGTGATTCCAATTAGTATTCCTGTGTTAATGAGCAAAGACTGTATATCATAAGTGGATGGAGGAACTTTTGGAGCCGCTAGCTTCTGATTTGTGTGTTCATGGGTCATGGATGAAGTAATAAATGAATGAATAAATAAATGCCTTCATTGTCATTGTACAGGTACAACAAAATTGTTTGCAGTCTTGTTGGTTCAAACAAGCATACTTTCTATAAAAAGTACGTATTGGCTCTAAAAAAAATCTACTAAAAACAAATGTAAATGTATAAAAACAAACATATAAACCATACACATTTTCTTCCATTTCACAGTGAGGATGAACAGAAGCAGTAAAAATGCATTTTTATTTATTTATTTATTATATGGACTGTTGTAAGTGAAAGCAAAATGTACAAGGACGTAGCTGTAAGTTCACATATATTTTTTTGTTTACTGGCTTGCACTCTGTGTTGATGCTGTGAAAAATAGAAGACAACGCAGAATGAAGTCTTTTAACAAGTGTTATATACATTCAGAGTGACTCCTGGGAGTCCTGGGGACACGTGTGCGAATGTCACATTCATTCATACTGTTACTGGCTATAATCTAGGAAAAACTGTAGTGAAATAATAAAAAATACATTGCACAATTTGTTATAAAAGAAGATTTGTTAGTCATTAGATTTAAGGTCAAGCATTCAGTCATCTGTCGTCAAATCCACATCACCCCCCCCCCCCCACATGGGATAATAAAAGGAAAAAAAATATTTCCTGATGAGTTTTTTGGCTGTATTTAATTTAATATTTTGAATAAATTTTGCTGTTTGTGGAATGTAAAGTGGAAAACCTTATTTACAAAGTACGAAAAAAACAACGTTAGAAACAGAATACAATCTGCTTGACAGGTGACTTAGTGACACTGTTGTTTATTGTTAAAATATATCAGAAACTGTTTTACATTAATTCATTTTGATAAAGTCAGATGCCTTTTAGATACTTCTAATTCACTCCCTGTGTTTTCAGACCAGCGTTACCATAGAGATCAGATACCAACCAATGGATGGCACAGTGGGTGTGTGGAATGACGGCGAGTTCCTGGATGTTCCTGATGACCGTGATGGGTTCTTTGCGTTTGAGACAGACAGTTTACTGTCAGGTCAAAGCCATGGATCGGGGACATCACCTGGACGATCTTTACACGGATCCATACCGACCTTCAGAAAGTGAGTCCAATATAAAACAAATCTTATAGCTCAGTAATCAGAGGGTTATTTTTTTCTACAATGAAACCAGCTGTGAAATTATGTTTAGGTCACAACAGAAAACAAGATGAGTAGTTGTATTTATAAACTGAATTTTTGGAGATCATTAAAGGTAATGGCTCTGCAGGGCCACATTTAGACTGCAGAAGCCACCTGAATGTGAAGAGGGTGACAGATGGATTCTGCATTCACACAGCGGAACTGCCCAGCTGATGCTGTTAAAGGAGGAAACATATAGGAGTACCATTTAATGTCAGTGAGTAAGAGTCAATAAACCCTATAAAGGCTTGACTCTAAAACCTTTTCCTCTTCTATAAATCAAGGCTGCCTTCAGAAAACTTGCAAATTCCTGAAAAACCAAGTTAACTACACCAGTTTTCTGCCAAATTTAGCCTCCCTAGCTGTCAGGTTTGAGGGTGATTGGCCCAGATTTTTCCAGTCTGTTCATGTGAGGGATGTATAAATTCAATCTTAACTTTCCTAAACTGCTTAAAGAATGATCACTATCACAGTGGTAAAAATAGGAATGCTTTAGGTTACCTTAAAGGTGGGGTCTGAGATGTTTTTCTGGAGCATTTTTTTACTATATTGCTAAAAATCCCCTTCATATCCCAATTGCAAAAATATAATTAAATGCTCTGCCACAAAAATGAAAAGTTTTAGTCACCTGTGGAACGGACAGGACTGAAAAAACAACATCCAATCATTTTGAGCGCCCACTTGAAATGATTGAACGGTGATATGTCTATCAAATTCAACTTCCATTTGTCCTGCCAAGCATTGCACATTCTGGTAGGTTGGAGGCGTGGCTTCGGGGGAGGAGTCTGAAGAAAGGGGTTGGGACTTGAATTGTGTCTTTTCAAAATGTAGCCTGCTCAAGCCGTTTTTCTAACATTTCAGACCCCACCTTTAAGTTGTCATATGGTCTACCTTTCAGTGAGATCACAGAATAGAAAAATAATAATAACTCACAGGAAAATAGTCAACAGAGTGTACTTCATCTAGATCACAGGTATCAAACATCCGGCCCGGGGGCCAAATCCGGCTTGCTAAAGGGTCCGATCCAGCGCGCGGGATGAGTTAGTGAAATACAAAGTACTACAATAGTAATATAAAATTACACATGGATATGAACAGTCAAGGACGTTCAAATCCTATAGTTCAGGGGCCACATACAGACACATTTGGTTTAGTTTCTTTGTTTTAGTGTTAAAAAAAAAAAAAAAAAAAAAAGTAAAATTACACTTAAAAATCTTAACTATATTTTTTACAAATCATGTGAATAACCTGAACAAATATGAACAACCTGAAGTATTTCAAAAGGAGTCAGTGTAATTTTACTGTGCCAATATTCTGTGTGCTATTGAATGTTTTGTTTTTGTAGATTCATTGTACGTTATAATATACATGTGGAAATGAGAAGGTGAGACTAAAATGGCTGTTAAAATGTTAATACTGTTAAAATGGCACTTTTTTTCTTAAAAAATGCAATTTTTTATGCTTCATGGTTTTTTAAAGGAGTGTTTGTAGATGTAAACATTTCCATAATGTAATCTTATATTTTTCACTCAAACATAGGGGAAACATTGGAGTTTGGAGAGGATATTTATAGGTTATTATTTTCCTGATCCGGCCCAGTTCAGCTCATATTGGACTGTATGTGGCCCCTGAACTAAAATGAGTTTGACACCCCTGATTTAGATATTGTCAGTATAATAATGTAGGTCAAAAATGATGGAAAAATGTAGTCTCTCAGATAACAAAGACAAAAGTACACAGCTTAAGCCTCCAGAAAAAACAGAGCTGCAACTCGCCTACAGTTTACATGGTGAGAAAATGATGATTCAGATCGTGGATCAATTTTCTACCTTGATAGATCATCATATCATCTTATGTCCAGATCACCCAGCCCTAAGTTTGGTGTGTAGGAGTTAAAAATTCGATGATTCTGTCTGTGCTTTCTGAGCTGAACCACAGGATCATGTGAGACAGCAACACAACCTGGGGCTAAATAACCGCATAATCGCTAGCATACTGCTTTTGACAGATACTGAAAGGGAGAGTCTGGAAGAATGTGTCTGTGTCTTTCTGACTCAGACTCGTTCAATCTTCTTTTTCTACTGTAAAACATCATTACTGCAAGCTTTTGTTTCTCTCTGTCCTTGTGAGATTACATGGTTAATGAGGCAAAATAATCTTAATAATATTCTGTGTTCTTACGTTGTGGTCCATTATTGTCAAATCTTGCAGTTTGTACATGGCATGTGAAAGAGGACAATGAAGATTATTTTTACGTGATGACACTAACATCAGTCATGATTTTAAGTTTGGAAAAGGTTTAAACTGAAGCCAATACTGGAATCAATGTACCTTCTTGTGTGTGTGATGGAAATGCAGCTATTATTAATGCTTGAAGAAAATCATATACACAATCTTTATTTGGTCAGTAATCAGTACTAAGTAATAGCAATGGTAATTTAACACATTTTTTAAAAAAATCCTTAGCATATTTGATGTTTGTATTGAATTAAATCTAGTCCTTGTAAACTAAAGAAAGAGATTGCATTGAAAATTGCATATGAATGATGACAAAAAGAATGTATATAGAATAATACAGATATAGAAGTAGACTTTATTAAACTTTAGACTCAGTTTGTCTTAGTTCATTATAAAACAGTGTCAGACCTTATGCCCCCTCAGTCTACTCTTAGCATGAGAACTTGGTCTTCTGTGTTAACTGAATTTTATGAGAAATAATCTGTGGGTGGAATCGATTTCCTTATCTGCACAGCCAGAGCTCTGAATCCATCATTAGGCTGCATTTTGTATCAGTGTGTGTGTGTGTGTGTGTGCGCGTGTGTGTGTGCGTGCGTGCGTGCCTAAATGCCTTTATGTACTTTTTTTGTTTTTGTTTGTTCGCACTCATTCTTTTAGCTACACTGTTTCATATCAAAAAATTAAAAATCTTCAGGGTCTGCTGTTATGAGACCTGAGGCAAACAAGATAAGTTGACTAATGTAAGTTTTAGAACATCCCACGGGTTTTACATAACAGATACAGATACAGTATTCTTATTTGGTTGACAAAGGAAAAAACCCAAGTACTGCTGGGAAGAAAAAATATAAACGTGTTCGGGAAAAGGTGGGGTGAAAGCTTAGACCCATTTATAGAGATACAACCTACAGCCGTTTGCTCCTGTCCTGCTGTGTAAAAATAAGTTACCATGTTGACTTTGTGATGGAATTTGATGCGTTTCCCAAAGTCAGTACAGGATCATTGAGTACTTCATTTATATGATATTACTTCATCAGATTACAGGGCCCACCAACAGAGACCAGTCTATCAGAGGGTTATCAAAAATGTTTCTGTGGATCCTCAAATCTTCTAAAAATGCCGCTAAATGAAAAAAAGTCAACCATTTTGCTGGAGAAATATGCATTAAACATATAGAGACTCATAAGTCATGTTTATAGGACATTTAATAATGCAGTTCAGTGTGTTTATGCATAAGTAAAGGGGTCATTTAGTAGTTCGGATCAGTTTATAATAATATGAATATTGAGAAAATAAAATAGAGTACATAAAAGTGTAATTATTTAAGGATTATTATAGAGATTAATAAAAATGCAGAACTCCAGAATTTTGTAACTGAAATAAAACCCTGCAATCTCAATAAACTACGACTTACAGTATATAAGAATAAAATGTAAGTTATAATTTCAGACATTAGTACATTGCAAGATGAATTTTTCCAACTTGGATATAAAGATGTCTACGTATGCAGCAAATCTAAGGTATGCATTCCCCGTTGTTTCCAGCAGAACAAATAAGTGTCACTTCATCTTTATTATTGTTCTTGTAAAATATTTTATTTGTAAGCTACAAAATACTACTGTCATACTGGCATGTCAGCTTCACTTTGCGAGGTAGACTGGATGAATGGGCTTGTTGTTACCACTTTCATTTGGTCCATTTATCATTGTGTCAGACATACCTGCTTCTGAACCCTGGAAATGAGGGTGGGACCTTTTCAGTGACCTGCACACTCACTTAACTGTTCCATTCAATGATGTATTGATCAGTAGGAGAGACTCTTGCCAGGTCTATGAACAACCTGACTTGGATTGAAGTGACAACCCAGGAAGGATCCTCAATGAAGAAAAAGAGCTTAGGAGTCTCAGTCTGTACAGAACAGATGTGGAGCTCTTACCTGAATAGGTGTGTCTGACAGATTCAGGACTGTAATTGGTCAATACAGCTGTCAATCACCTGTTTTTATAACCTCAGATAACCTGTTGAAAACAAACTGTTCAGAGAAATTGTCATTTCAACACAAGTCTACCTGACATAGGCTTTTGCTAAATAGTTCAAAATCAAGTTCTAAATTGCATTCATCTTTTATTTTTATTTCTTTTTTAAAATTCCAAGTCAGCCATTAAGCAATTATGGCAAGACTTTTATAGTTTGAGTAACTGAATACTGTAGAATATAATGCTAATGCCAGTGTGGTAATATTCTCTCCCTGTTGATCACTGGAACTCCAGTAGAGCATTCAGGACAGCCTTATTATTTTCTTTTTACAATACAGTGTGACATACATGTGATTTCACTCTCTATCCGCAGGGAGCTAAGCAAACTTGGTTTCACAGATAGAATAGAATAGAATAGAATAGAATAGAATAGAATAGAATAGAATAGAATAGAACTTTATTGTAATTGCACATATTTCAGAGCAACGAAATTACTTGATATACGTACTGTTAATATTGTACTTATTCATACCATATCTATCTATCTATCTATCTATCTATCTATCTATCTATCTATCTATCTATCTATCTATCTATCTATCTATCTATCTCCCCGTGTCTGTGTGGGTTCTCTCCGGGTACTCCGGCTTCCTCCCACAGTCTAAAGACATGCACTGATAGGTTAATCGGCTATTCTAAATTACCCATAGGTGTAAATGTGAGCGTGATTGTTTGTCAGCCCTGCAATGCACTGGCGACTTATCCAGGGTGTACCCCACCTTCGCCCTTAAGTAGCTGGGATTGGCTCCGTGTGACCCCCGTGACCCTAGTGAGGATAATGCGGGTATAGAAAATGAATGAATGAATTTTCCTAACTTATTTTTACTTTTTGTAATTTTATATTCATTTCATTCTTATTTTCTGAAGTTTTTTTTTTTTTTATTACTACTGTGGCACTGACTCACGTCGCACTCCTTATTTCATTGTATACAACGACAATAAATGTCTATTCTATTCTATTCTATTCTATTCTATTCTATTCTATTCTATTCTATTCTATTCTATTCTGTTCTATTCTGTTCCGTTCTACTAGCGCATTGACCTGTGGGTTTCCACAGGTTCTAGATGTGGTAGTTTTTATGCTGCTGTGTATTCGTGCATGCTGTACTGCATTTGTCGATCAGACACCGCCAAACCGTTCTGGGCATAGCAATGTGATTGTAAGGCTGTTGTATTCCAAAATTACTAATATCTCCCAAAATATTGGTCCTATCATCTTGCTGTCTTCACTAGTCTGTTCCTTGACCAAAAATACATAAGTGTGCCGAACTACAGCAATCGTCTGTTTCTGGATTTCGTGTGAATCCTGAGACACACATTCATGCACGCACACAGAGGCCTCTTGGCTTTTATGATATAGGTTCAATTCTCTTCTGTTGTATTCTATGAAGGTAGAGCTAAGTTATTGTTGAAAAGTGAAACACTCTTTTGAAAGTGGAAGAGCTATTTTTCCTTAAACTTTTGTCTTTGATGTAGACACTGTGAATAATCGTTTGCTAAAACAAACATGAACGCAGACTAATATTTTTGCACAGAACTGTATGCTGACAACATGGTGGTCATCATCCACACTACGAAGTACTTAATTCATGGTGTTAAAACATCACTTACCCAATAGATACAACTATAACAGGTTAAGGTTTTGAAAGATGCTTGTAAAAATAGTTGTACTACATTAATGTTTTAACATTGTTGAGCTAAGATGTTTTAATCAAAATGTATGGATATCTAAGTTAAGAAACTTGATTTTAAACTTTGCGCACTAACCCTGACTAATTTTTTAGAAAATAACTTGAGTTTGTAGTTATTTTAGTTGGCCTATTGAAAGACATGGATGGGATTTATGAGCTATGCCCCAGACAGCCACCGGAGGGAGACTGAAACGTCATTGTGTAACTTTTGAGAAGCTATAATAATAACCTTATTTATATACAGTCTATGGATCAAAGCGGTTATCCTCTGTTGCATTGCATTGCATCCCTACCGTATTTATGTACATTTCTTCACCTTGATGCTAGTGAATAGCCCGTGTCCTTGCAGTTGATGAGGGGACCTAGTTGCTGTCGAGAGCTGTCAGTCAAACTGGGGAAAACCTGCCTTGGGGCTTTGTCCAGAAAAAAAGTGAATGGCTTGCCTAGAAAATACCAATAAACCTGAGCCTTGGCAGCCAATGGAGCTCTAATCCTCCTCACACCAGTGCTGGCCAGACTGATGGGTCTGTGGAAAATTTTAATAGCCTTGCCACTTCTCATCCATACCTCTTATATCCTGAATTACCTGCAGCTCAGTTTGTCTCTGGTTGAGGGATTTTTGGGATTAAAACTTTCTGGAGATGTTTCAGTCTGTCATGAATTGTGATGCACTATGGCCAGTGGTTATTGTCCTTACCCTGACAATAAAGTGAATGTACAGGAGACAATAACCTGGAATGACTGTCTGGTTCTTTTAGGGATAACGAGAGGTGGAAAATGTCCGAAACAGTTTTGCCTCCAGGTGCTTTTCTTGCTGCTAGTTGTTGCTTCTCATTTACATTTTGGTGTATTAGTATGTGTCTGTTCTTCCTGGTTCTGTATAGTATGCAAATGTAGTATTTCAAAGTGGTTTTCTTCTTGTCAAACATGATAATACTGAGGAGCGATATAAACTCTGAAAAAAAAATGATGAGACCACTCCAAATTTCAGGCTCGAACCCCATTGAAAATCCCTGGATTGTGATCAAGAGGAAGATGGATGGTTACAAGACATTCAACAAAGACAAGCTGCAGCTTTTCTCTGCCAGGAGTGGCATAAAGCAGCAATGTGGAAGACTGATGGACAGCATGCTAAGGTGTTTGAAAGCTGTGAGTGAAAATCAGGGTAATTCCATCAAAGACTGATTTTTATTTGAAGATTGATGTTGGAAGTAGAGGACAGTTATTTATTTTTTTATCATAGTCTCTAAATGAGTGCTAACATACAGTCCTTATGTCACAAGTAAACAGCTGTTTCATACTGTTTTCACACTAAAGCTGTGTGATAAGAAACAGACACAACACAACACAGCTTCACAGGGAATTTGTCTGGATTGAAGTAGTGGATGTGTTTCATGTGCATAGAGCAGGAGACGCAGTTACAAGCCTGAACACTGTCTGACTCCTGTAGAGACTGTGAAAGAGCTATACCTGTGACCTTCACAGGTTCATCTTTTGCTGCACGCTAGCTCTGCAGTTCTGAAAAGAATGGCTGACATTATCTGATGTACACCTTGAATGACAGACATGCAGAGCCATTAGGATTCGTCACAGTGTGTTTGATGCTACCAGACACTGTTAACATCAGGGGAATGGGACAGTAATCAGTTAAACTAAATGATTATATATCACTAAGAGTGACAGTAAATTGTTAATTCCTGTGACAGATCATTCCTAAAAAAAAAAAAAAGCCTGACAAAAGGTTATATATTTACTTTTTTTGGCATTTTTTGTTTTTGGCTTATTAATATTATGGAGAGAGAAGAGTGGACTATTGGGGCGACACAGTGGTGTAGTCGGTAGCACTTGGGCCTCACAGCAAAAAGGTCCTGGGTTCTTTAAAAAAAATAAATAAATAAATAAATAAATATATATATATATATATAAAGTTTTAAAAAAAGAAAGAACGTCCTGGGTTCGATTGCAACACCAGTCGATGGTGGGACCTTTCTATGTGGAGTTTGCATGTTCTCCCCGTGTCTGCGTGGGTTCTCTCCAAGTTCTCCAGCTTCCTCCTACCATCTAAAGACATGCACTGATAGGTTAATTGGTCAACCTAAAATTGCCCATAGGTATGAATGTGAGAGTGAATGTTTGTCTCTGCATGTTCAGCCCTCTGATGAACTGGTGACTTATCTAGGGTGTACCCCGCCTTTGCCCTTAATTAACTGGGATAGGCTCCAAGTGACCCCCATGACCCTAGTGAGGATAAAGTGGGTTCAGAAAATGGATGGATGGATGGACGGACGGATGGACTATTGACCTTTACAGACATCTGTGCTCCCTCACTGCCCTTCTAGTTTCTTATTGTGATCTATTAATTAATATCGTCTGAATTATTAGGAGAAATGCTCATATTATTTTACTGTGACAAAAGTGATAGAATAGTTTTTCCCTTGAGTTACATGTCCCTGCAAGGCATTATTTTAAAAAAACTTTCAACTTGTGCAGGATTGCCTTCAAATCCCAAAAGGTTTTCTGAGTCTCTTATCTAAAAACTTTGGGAAAATTGTATGTATTTTTATCTCTAAGGCACTTAAGAAAGAGCAATGCAAACACAAACTTTTCTTATAAATTATAGACGAACTGACTTCACACATGATTCACAGATGGACTGGATGAACAAACAGAAGAAAACTCTTACAAGTCACTGCAGGGTTCTGTCTCTTTCTGTTACATCACCTTGACAAAAGGTCGCGGGTGCTGTTTGTGAGGAAAGTTTGTCCTCGTGGCAGTCACCAGTGGGCACAGAATTTCATTATGACTGTGCAGCAGAACCAGAAATGAAGTGTAGGTGGCTTGTTAAGTCATACTGGTCTCTCTCTTTTCCCATAATCAAATATAATTGGATCCAAAATTGACCACCTCTCTGCTTCCATCCTCTCTTTCCTTCCTCTTCGAGCACCAGACTGTACCTTCTCTTCTCTGGCTCTGCAAGATGATTTATAGCTGCACCTATAAAGCAGTTTGTGCTATCTGCAACACCACAATAAGCCAGCTTTGCAGGGGTTTTGTTATTCCTAATAAATAAATCACCTCCTGCATCATTTTACTGCCAGTGAAGCAGATCTGCTGAATAGTGCATGCAGACGACCACATGCATAGGCTGGACATGAAGAGAAAGGATTTAAGGCTCCAGCTGTTATTTGATCTGCAGACATCAAATAAAGTAGATGAAACGATGAGCTGAAATTATGTTGAACCTTGAAGTAATCATGCTTCACACATATGCAAAGGGCCAGAGGGGTTTGTGTCTTCGGTTGCTAATGAATCTGCATTACTCTCCTGAAACAAATTGCTTTAAACAGTTATTGTGTTCATTCTCACCATATAAATATGTGTTTTCCATTTGTGTATCACATTTATGCTCACAGGAGACAGTCCAACATTGATGAAGCCATTGTTGAAAGGATAATTTACACAAACAAATGTTGATTTATCATATTTTATAATGCACTTTATATACCACAAGGTGTTAATGTTTTTTTTATGTGACTGGTCAGAGGCTCTGGACTGCGCTGGCAGCAGACTGCAGTACTCTCTCCTGTTGAAATATTCACAACAACAGCGATGTCTTTTGCAACAGCAACATGTCATTCACAGTGTAGCACAGCAGGATAGGACATTATAAATATACATTTTATGGCCATAAGAGCATGTGTATAGAATATGGATGGATGGATGGTTGAAATACTGAAATAGATGGCATCAAATTAAATGTTTCTCACTTTACAGGTAAGCTGTTACTGTTGAAATGAAATACTTGAGAAGTACATTTACACTGTGCAATGTTTCCAGCTGTCAGCCTGTTTGCAGTAAGTCGTTGTCAGCAAATGAAAAATCAGTCAAAGATCAGTGAACCAAGACATTGCTGACACCACAACCAAAGATAAGACTTTACAGAATCCATTTCAGATGTGTGGAGCTAAGCACCTTAAAGAGAAATCTTGCAAGATTTTTTTTTTTAAAGATACAATCTAACAAAAAAAACATTCATTTATTTGGTTTTAAATGATTTCAAGAAGGTATTATTTCTTTTGCTTCTTTCCTTCTGCAGACACAGGCGCCTTCTTTTCAGTTCTTTGTTCTATCTTGTGTAGTGCCGTTCTCTCCTGGGATTGCGTTGTGTTGATCTGATGTTTGCTGTGTATTGCAGTGCTGCTTTCCCCAGTAGTGTGATATGAGATTGTGTGAATTTGACTTTTTTGTTCCTCTGTTTCAAGCCCTGATATGGGAGCAGACGATGATGATATGAAGACATGCCTCTTGGGGTAAATCCCAGTCTCAGCATCACTATTGTCTCCTACAAGTTGTACATTACTACTGATATGATTTAGAGGTCACCCTCCCATTACAGATAATAACAGTCATGATTATATAAAAGAAAATGTCTGGAGCTGCAGTGATGGGACATTCTGTCTCAGTCTGAAAAGCAGCCTGAAAGTGTTCTTATTTCTATCCCAGTTGATGCAATAGCACGGTAAAAAATGCAAGAGTTCTATTTGGAGTTGTAGGATTAAAATTTAAAGAGTAAAGGAATTGAACAGAAAAAACAATAGATGGTTGTGTAATGTTGGTGATTGCACTCATTTTTCGTGAGTCTGTGAAGTGTTTTCAGTCTAAAGATAAATGCACCCACACACTCAGGTCATTAAACTTGCAAAGGCGTCTAACTATGTGATTTCGAAGTATGTGACGCTAATGAGGATGAAGTTATGGACAAACACTGGCGAGATCACAGTAAAAGAATATCAATTCCTGAATCAATGAGTCTTGGGAAACTTAAGTGTCTACACAAAAGCAGTCATGAGTAAATTCCATATAACTGGAATAAATAATTTGTATGTTCTGCCGTGGATATTTCAGTGATGTAAAGTAGAGGTGTCACTGCACAGTAAAAACTGCAGTGTTGAAATGTTAGTCTTAAAGGGGTCATATTATGAAAAATCGACTTTTGAGCAGTTTCCTATTAATAATAAGCATCACTGGGCAGTCTACAATTCCTCCAAGTATGAAAAAAAAAACAGTTTTGTCCCTCTTTAGTTTTCTCCTTATTTCTAAGATATGAGCTTCAAACGGGCAGATTGCACTTCCGTGACTTGG
>JAQQZY010000017.1:31511413-31527095 GCA_030068375.1 Ostorhinchus rueppellii | reverse complement strand
CCCAAGGATCGCCCGGGAATCGAACCCAGGTCCTTCTTGCTGTGAGGCACGTGTGCTAACCACTGCACCACCGTGTCTACTACATAAAATCAGTTTACAATTTTTTCTGAAGTCTTTAAAATTTTGTGGCTGTGATGTAGTTGAGAGACCTAGAAGTCATTCACAATGTCAATGCATATTAAGTTGATTATAACTTCTCAAGCCACTTTGTTCTGGTCACAGGTAAAAAGGATTGTTGAAAAATGAGCATTGTTAAAAATGTATACACTATTCTTGTGTCTAAAGTCAAATATTCTTATCACAGCCTTTGGCATTCTGCATTTTGGAGGACCATGTCTGTAACCAGCAGGGTCAGCAGCCATACCTCCTCACTGCGATGCTTCTGAGGACCAACATGGACTGATTCCACATCACTATTGATAAATGTTTAATTCCATGCCAGGCAAACTGACAAACTTTTCCCAAATTTCATAAACCTTTTGATATTCAGAGCTCATTCTGTGCTTCCAATGACATTTTGTACAGGGTACCTGTATTCATCATTTTAATTCAATGGTGAAAGCCAAAAATAAATATCTTTGTTGATTAATTGCGTGATCTAATGACGGATTAAAGCCCGAAGACGAATTACGGTGTGTGTTGCGTGTTTACGTGTGCGAACTCCTCCTGACAAAATAAAGATTCTGTTCTAGTAATTGTTAGACTCTTTATAGTGGCGCCATCGTAACAATTTTGGGAGTGGAACTAAAACCATTTAAATGTAAAAAAACAAACAACAAAACAACTCAGAGCAGAGTTATTTGTCTAATCCTTCAGAGTTGGTCTACCTCTGGTTTGTGAGTTGAAGAAGTAACTGCAGGAAAGTTTGAAATGTTTAACTATTGTAAAAAATGATCATTTTACTTGGGGCAGTGTGGAGCCTTAGAAAGTGTTGAATTCAACTCTGTGGGAGTTGAATCAACATTGGTATCTTTTCTGTGTCCAATCACAGTGAAAGGCGGTTTTTGGGCATGTTTCAGGATGCAGGGTGCTGTTTTACTGAGAACTTATCTCCAGCTTTTTTTGCTAACATTCTGTCCAGTTCAGAGCTGTATGAGGTATCTATTTAGCAGAGCCGTGGGGCAGACTGCACAGTGTATATCATTGAGTTCTTGGTTGCTGTTGCTATATTTTTTCTTCCTTCCTCAGTTTTATATCCCTGAAATCGAGTTTCAAGTTTGTTGAAAGTGACAATACCTTTACTTTTTATCACTTTGTTACATTTTGGACTCTAAACGAACAGTGCTCATTCTGTGGTGTTAGTTTTCTTTGCCATTGGAGACAGTGTGACTCACTACCACCTCTAGTGGTCACATAACTCCTTTGGACCATTGGCGTGTACACAGTCTGTTCATATCTCCATAAACCAATATATTGGTGCCTTTGGCACAACTGAAGAGCTCTTTCTTCTAGACACTCTTGTGATACTTTTAGAAAAATACTATATATAACTAGAAAAGCACTTGGAGAGCGTAGACCTCTGCCAAGGTAGTGTTTGTACTTTCCTCCACTAGATGGCGCTGAATGACCTCATATGCAAATCAGTGCCACCATGCCCTATTTCCCAGTGATGAAGAAACTTTAAAAAAATTCCTAGATCCAGACGGTGATCCGGATCACCACCAAAATTTAATCACTTGTTCCTCGTCCCATTTCTAACAATTCCTGAAAATTTCGTGCAAATCCATTTAGAACGTTTCAAGTTATTTTGAACACAAACGGATAAACAGATAAACACTGGAAAAAACATAACCTCCTTGGCGGAGGTAAATATTTCTCCTTTAAACATAGATGTGAGTCATTATAAAAAGCTCAACACTGCACGAACATGGTTTTAAAAGGATTTGTTCCCAGCTGATTGGGTTTAAAGGTCAATCCAGTTTTTTAAAGGACAATTTTGTAGGTTTTACCCAATCAATATATGTTGCTTGTCAAGTACTTAGAAATATCAGTATCACTGGGTGTTTGTCAGTTTGTTGTGAATTGGTAGCTGTGTGGACAGGTGTGGACTAATATACTCTGGTATTGTATGAAGCTCAGCCTTCTCGAGCTCTCCTTACTCCTCCTCTTTGTGCAAATGTTCCTCCTCTTCCTCTCTCCCCTCCTCTCAACCTGGCATCACCTGCTGATCTGTCCAACTATTATCTGTCTGGAGTGCTGGTACTTGACAGCTATGGGAATATAGGAGGAAACTCAGGGCGGTTTCTTTTTGGGGTGGATTTATATTAATCCAACCTGCTGCTTCAACTGGGTTGAACCAGAGGTGTTTCATGTGGTACGTATGGAAAAAATAAATTCTTTCACAAACAGCATTTTTGTTTTTTACTTATGGTAACTTGAGAGAGACCTAAATCAGTGGAATTAAGGTGGATATAATTTTAATTTTGTATCTTTTTTTTAGATTCATAGTTTTATAATACATCAATAGTAAAAGAAATGTTTGAATAGCCAAAAAAATAAGAAACTTTAAGAAAACTAACTGCTACCACTGAGTATTATGTGTATACTTGTTTCGGATCAAATTGATGTTATTTAGCATAGAAATTAGTTGATATTTTATCAACTGGTTTGTCTTAGTGCATTCATGTACAGATCCTTGAGAACACAGATGGTTAACATAAGTAATTAACCAGTTCAATGAAATGAACAGGTTGCAGACAAGATGGAGATGGAAATCCAGTGAATGTATTGTGTGAATAGCCTTGATTTAATTTGACAGTTGGATGAGCAGCTCTTGAGCCTTTCTTGACTTGTATTCCTCTTCAAACGGTATCATGCTTTTACTTTTAGCAAAGCCCTTGGTGTTCACCCCCATACCTATCAAATGAGAGGCTTCAAGATATGTTCATATCTTTTTAACGGAAAAAAAAAAGTCCATGCGTTTTTTTTTTTTTTATAATCCATGAAACGAGGTTGAACGTTGCCCTTGGGGAAAGATCAGAGAAACTGAACTCCTATACACCCTGAACGCTTCAGTAAACAAAAGGAAAACCTCCTATTCATTAATTTCCTGACATGTATCTATATCCGCAGCAAATTGGACGGTCACACTCATTTTTAATTATTAAGGCTGCTCATTTGTCGCCCTGCTGCTGACATCATGAGCTCTTTGTTGGTGTGGTGATATTTGATACAGATAATATCAATGTGAAGAAACTGGATACTTTTGTTTTGTGATTGAGGGTCTCCAGAATGTGTGGTGATGGGAGGGGGACTAAATAAACTGGAATTAACTGACTAGCTGGGGTACATAGCGGACGTTGTGGTGTTGGATTGCATTTTGATTAAGCCTATGAGTTCACCGGTGGGGTTTTCTGCTGCAGTGTCTTGTCTTCTGAAAGTATAAGCCTGGAAAATGAACGTACTAATACAAGTGCAGAGCAGAACGGATCAGCATTTAATCAGACACATGTCCTCCTCCATGATATCAATTCTCCTTTCTCCAATCAGCTGTCTTTCTTCTCCACCAGAGCGGGGAAGGGAGTTTTCTCAGCCATGAAGCTCAGCAAGATCAAGAGCTCGAAAGATGACCACAAGAAAGGAGGTAAACAACCAAAAATGCATTAAGCACAGCATGACTTTTGGCCAAAAATGGAACGGTTAACTTCCTGTTGACATGTTTTACTATAGTACATTAAAAGTAAGAGTTGTCTTTTATTATTCATATGTAGTGCGTCTGACTTTGTGGACAAGCACAGCTGAATAAATGTGCATTTGTGGAGAAATAAAGCAGAGGACATTGTGGTTTTTCATAAATGCAGTACATTAAAAAAAAACTCACAAATATCTTTCAGATGAGCCAGCAGTCCTGGACATGGAGGACCTGGACAGAAAAGCGATGCATATTGCAGGAACCCTCGACCCAGACACCATCTCTCTGGCCTCTGTCACCGCCGTCACCACCAATGTCTCCAACAAGAGGTCTCCATTTGTTTAGACATAACAGACCCTTTTCACAGATAATTTAGCTTGTGAAATCAGGCAATACACTGATTACATTAATGATGGCTGCATTCCATTTTATTGCCCTGGGAGGTCATTCTAGTGGTTCACCACACAGAATTCCAATGTCTGAACCTAAGATGGCTAAATGGGATGTAGCCAGGTTTAATTATACCCATTACACCCATAGCTCCATATATGCATGTACTGTCAGTGATTGGGAATAGTTAGTTACATGTAACAACACTGCATAATACATTTCGAGATAAATGGAATAATAATAAGATAGATAGATAGATAGATAGATAGATAGATAGATAGATAGATAGATAGATAGATAGATAGATAGATAGATAGATTACACTTAGTAATCACAACCATATGCCTTCTTTTTTGGTAGAAGTCTTTCATTATAAAATTATTGTATGATGCCCAGCCAAAAAAAAAAAAGTCATACACCATATTTTGTCTGTAGCATTGATTTAAGGTGTGGCATCGTTAATATCATTGACAATTTTTATGGAAAAACTTTTATGTCCATTCAAAGTTACATATGTTTTTCACCAAAATCTTGTATTAATGATGGAGAATCAAACAGCTGTATAAAATGTTCTCCAGCAAATCCCAAAGATTCTCAACGCGGTTTGGGATTGGACTCTTGTGGCCAATCCATGTGTGAAAATGATGCCTAGTGGTCCCTCTTTCACAATCTGAGCCTGATGAATACTGGTTTTGTCATCTTTGTACAGGGCTGGGCAATCCTGGTCCTCGAGGGCTGGTATCCTGCATGTTTCAGATGTTTCCCTCTTCCAGCACACCTGACAGTCATTATCAGGCTTCTGCAGAGCTTCATGATAGGCTCATCCTTTGAATCAGGTGTGTTGCAAGAGGGACACATCTAAAGCACTCAGAATACCGGCCCTTGAGGACCAGGATTGCCCACCCCTATCTTAGAATATATGTATGTCATCTGCAAAGAAAAAATCCACTCCTATCCAGACCTTGTCATTCATTCTATTCATGTAATCTGATAAAGTCATTTAATAGATGCATCATTTTACTGAACCTTACCAACTGAAACAACCCCAGATCATATCACTGCCCCCACATGCTTGTACTCTAGGTACAAGGCATGATGGGTAATCACTTCATCTGTCTCTTTCCTCTGCCTGATGCGTCCATCACATTACCTTTATACATTGAAACACAGTCCAATCTTTATCCTCTCTATAAACTGATGGCTGTTTAAGACATGAGAAGCTACTCCCTGCATCAGTTAGGGTTGAATAACTTGTTGCAGCTGAAACATATTAATCACAGCAATAATTATCCAATGGAAGAGCTTAAAATATGTGCTTAGTTAAATCCAGGTGGTGACTTTTATTTTGGCCGAGCACTGTTGAATAACACTTGACCATGCTAAGATAGATGACTATGTAATTGAGCAGAACAGGGGTTTAGCATCACTGTTGACTGTTTTCAGGACTATTCAGCTTTATTGTGATAATTAAAAAGTCATCAAAAAGCAATCGTATTTAAGTAGCTGCACTACACTGTAATTAAAAATATTTAATGTGGTTACAAGTAATGTTAACCTATTAGATTAGATTAAACACTGCATACTGTAGACATGTGGAGGGGAAGACCCAATATCCACAGATTAAAGCATGCGGCTTTAAAAGTTGCATCTCAATTTGCTGACTCTATAGGATAAATAAGTCTGACTGCAGTGCCATATATTTGTAAAAAACAATATAAACTTATTCAACCATAAAATGAGAGTATGGAAAATTTAAGACATCAACTTTGGATGGTCTCATATTTTACACACAGATATCCTCTATGACAAAAAGTTATGTCTGTGTTGGATTTCTTTTAGGTCAAAACCAGACATCAAGATGGAGCCGAGCTCTGGGCGACCGGTGGACTATCAGGTGTGTACGTACTGAAGGTGTTTGTGCTGGAGGAGTTACTATACTGTACTGTGGAGCCAGGAGACAAATGGCTGAGCTGAGTACAAACACTAGAGGCAACAGAGTAAACACATAACCTGCTGTGGTTAATAAATTGTACCTTGTAGGCTATGTCTGATAAAATAGAAATGTAAGAACGAAAACTATATAACAATGTCAATATGACACTAATGATTTGAGGATGCCATTTATTATTGGATATGGCTGTGGCTGCAGAGCTGAGTTTGTTGCAGCATCAATGAAAACAAATAAGAGAAATTTTCCGGTGCAGACTAGTGACCTATTTATATGGCCTATTTATTTTAAGAACATGAATACATTCATACACCCAAATGAGAAGTTGTTATTAATGTTTACAGACTCACCCTCTATTCTTTTTTCCTAATTTCCATCCTGTGTTCTTCCTTTTTATTGAAAAACTAATTAAACCAGAGGGATACTGCTGTTGGATCCAGTCAAATGCGACTTTACTTTGGCCTGGTTAGATGTCAAGATAAAAATCTCACTTAAATCTGGCAGAAGTCCTCACTGGCTGAAATTAGGATCATTACAGATGAATAGAAAAATCGATTCAGGTTGTTTTCCTTTGAATTGTCTGTGGGGTAATTAATCTGTGCGTACATGATTGATGATAATGGGGTTTCTGCAGACTAACTCACTCAGCTGTAGCTGCAACAGACTCGGTTTGGTTTAATACACAGAAGTTTCAGATCTGATGTGCAACTGTCTCCCTTCAGATTAGCATCACAATCATTGAGGCCCGGCAGCTGATAGGCCTCAACATGGACCCGGTGGTTTGTGTGGAAATCGGGGATGATAGGAAGTACACATCGATGAAAGAATCCACCAACTGCCCTTACTACAACGAGGTGAGTCCATTGTTACTGTAGCTTTAAACGCTCACAATGTAAAATGATGGTGAAAACAATGTACTGTGGTGAAATTTGGATAAAAACTAATAGCGGAAATGCCAGCACTTTCACCATATAGCCTTAAAGATAAAGATATGATTCTTTAAGCACTTCAACTTAACTTTAGCTTATGGACACTTTAGATGCTTATTTTAATTAATTAATGAATGAATTAAATTACAATCTCATGAATCTAATAGGTGCTACACTTTATTATAATTTAGAGTTCTTTCTTGCGTTACAGGGAACTCAAGATGAAATTGGTACACAAAGAAAACAGGAGAAAACCGTACTTTATATAAAATACATGGAATTTATTAACTAACCAAAGGGATGCAAAGTCAAAAGCTGGAGTTGTCAGTGGTTCCTACATTGGAGAAATCTTTGCTGGCTCTGTATTCTCCTCAATCCTCTCTCTAGAATTAACAACTTGGGATTCATTTGTGCAAAATGGTGCAAAAATTTCCATTCAGCCATAGTCCCACCTCACAAGAAAGTCCTAGGTTTGATCCCAGTGGTGGCCAGTAGGGGACTTTCTGTGTGGAGTTTGCATGTTCTATCTGGATAATCCAGACTTTTTATTCTCCATTGATGTGAATGTGAGAGTAAATTTGTTGTTTGTCTGTGTATGTCAGCCTTTGGTAAACTGGCACCACTTCAAGGGTGTACCCACCTGCGCCCACTTGTAGTAGGGACAGGCTTTAACACTCCCACAATCCTCTTGAGTACTAAGTGATCTGGAAAAGGAGTGAATGAATAGTTGAGGACATGCAAAAATGGGTGCAGAATGTCACTCAAAATTCATTTCCTCCTCTCCTACCTTGATTTTTCCATCAGTTTGGGTGATATTTGTGATAAACATGGTGACTGGTTTCATCCAGATTTTTCTGAAATGGAGACCAGATACCACTGAGGTTTCAAACCAAACATGACAAAATGAACAAAATGAAACTGTCACAACCCTGAGGAACAACAGTTTCAGTTTTGAGCCGAGCGGATAGACTCTGCTGTATAGGTTTATTCATCACTGGGGTTCATGTGTACAGTAACTCTTAGTAAATATGACCAATTTAGCACATAATATTTAGATTATGAATACCCGATAAAAGGCATTGGCACAAAATTAGAATATGCTCATGGAACTCAAAATCCTTGTGTGCTTGATAAATTTCCAATTCAGAGTCGACATGCCTGTTTTTCCTCCAGTACCAGATGAAAAGTTTTTTGTTTTTTTGACCCAATGTTATCAGATTTCATATTCACATTTTCAAGTTTACTCATATCAGTGTTTTTTCTTTATCTGCTAAAATGAATTACTTCATAAACAGCTTGTTTTGTCTCTCCCTTTCTGTCTGGAATCACCACATATGGCCTCGAGCAATGCCTTGCAGCCCTGTATGATGGATTACACATCAACAATAATAACCAATCAATACATTCATTTATGAATTTATTACTCGCACTATGTGCAATCCTTCCAGGTCTAGGTGACATGGTAAAATAAATGTTGTTTTACAGTATTACAGAATTGTACTTTCATCATTTAAGAAGAGTTTAAAGGTATTACATCAACTTCATGTGTTGGAGTTTTTCTAAAAGTTAACAGGAAGATGTCCTTTTTTCAAACTCTCCTTAATTACTATTAGTTCATATCAGTCTTTAAAATATACTGATGCAACCCTTCATTAAGGAATGATCTTCATTGAAAATATCACTGCTGCTACTAAATGTTATATAGTGTATTGATGATCTCTGCATGCATTAGGTGTTATAATCATTAATGTATTAAATATAAATCCTCCAGGTTAGCCTCCAGCATGTGTACAGATATGAGTTACATATCAGGTGTCATACAGTAAGTATATGCACATGCTGTCTGTAATTTTTGTGCCTTTCTCAAGCTAGAGGCCTCATTTCTTTTTGTACTATAGACACATCTGGGAAAATGAAGTGAATGTAGTAAAATCCAAAGCAAGGAATCTGCCACTTCTTATTGACGATTGGATGTCCAACTGATTTAGTGATGTAATAATAAAATGCATAACTCAGCCTTAGTAACTAGAGACTTCTTGTCAGCTGTTAGTGTTCCTGAACAGCAAATCATCCCTCATGGTCTAAAGTCTCAGTCCACAGTGGGGAGGATGCAGAGCTCAGTCTGTGGGTTTTGTCCCGCAGTGAGTGGAAGTGACAGTTAGTGTGCTATTGATTCTCTCTGTGTGAAAATCCCTTGTGAATAGATAAATTGGATACTAGCCTGACAGAGATAATAGTTCTTTAAGCTTTCTGTCCTCGTGTCCAGACCCTTTTGGATCGAGTTTGTTCAGTGTGAATAAGAAGAAGTGTGAAGAATAATCTGAAATTGACCATTGTGCTGAGATATGATCCTCTGTGGTCGATAGAGGACTGCTATTATTGTCAAGGATGGAGTAAAAACACAAAGATTCTTTTACTTGGGTTTGAAATAACTGATAAACCCGCAGTTTATTTGAGTTAATTGCTTTGACTCCTTGGTGTATTTTTGAGTGTTATAATTCTCGTGGTTATCAGTACTGTTTGTGTCTGAAGAAGCTCAGCAGAGACGTGCCCTGCTTATGTTCACGTTACAAATAAGTTTATACAGATCCACTGTTGTGTTTGGGTGTCGCAGTGTAAAATTATCCTCTGAATCATATTCAAACTACAATTCCACTGAGTAAGCCAGTGCATTTTAATGAATGAGCTCTTTCTCCCTTCTCTGCAGTATTTCGTCTTTGACTTCCACGTCCCTCCTGACGTCATGTTTGACAAGATCATCAAACTTTCTGTGAGTAATCTCTACTCACAAACGTTACATCCTGCAGTAGTGTTGAACAAACTGGTGCAGTGTGACTCACCATCCTTCTTCAATGCTGCACTACACAATGTTAGGAATTAACACCTGAGGCACCTGGCAGCAAAAAAAAAAAAAAAGATGAAAGTTCTGGAAAGAATTAAGTTCCAGATCTAAACCTCTGAAATGTGATCAAGAAGGTGGTGGATGGTCACAAATCATGAAACAAAGCCAGGCTGCTGCAGTTTTGCGTCAGGAGTTACTTAAAAGTACCACCAGTGATGTGAAACACTGGTGGTGAGCATGCCAAGATGCATGCAACCAGGATTATTTCACCAAATCTGTAATGTCTTTTTTTTTTTTTTTTAACTTAATTTTTGATTTTGCCTGTTAAGGTCATTCACTCTAAAAACCTTCTTCGGAGTGGAACCTTGGTTGGAACCTTCAAGATGGACGTTGGGACTGTTTACTCTCAACCTGGTAAAATATAGACTACATGTTGTGTATTAGCTCGTAGTGAGACCTATGTATATATTCTACATATGTTGGTCAGTTGGTCTTCCCCTCTTCAGTGGACCTTATTAACAAGGCTCAGGACCCCCACTGACACTTGCTCTTAACCCCTCCTCCATTCAACATCCATTAATGGATATATCACACATCTGGATCTGTTATGCTTGGACATTCACTCACAACCAAAAAAAAAAAAAAAATCTGATCACCTGCACATCTATCCTGCACTATGTACGGCACTCTTCTGAAGCACTTTCTTTTTCTATTCTACCTATATTGCATGTGTATTGTTACGCACTAAAACTCCAAAACAAATTCTTTGTATGTGCAAACTTACTTAGCAATAAATACCTTTCGGATTCTGATTCTGATTTAATGAATCATTTCCTGCCCCAGAACACCAGTTTTATCACAAGTGGGCCATACTGTCTGATCCCGATGACATCACAGCTGGGTGCAAAGGATACGTAAAGTGTGACATCGCTGTGGTCGGAAAAGGCGACAACATCAAGACCCCACACAAGGCCAATGAGACTGATGAAGACGAGATAGAGGGGTAATAATGATTTCAGATGCTGTCAAGTAAAATGTCTGTTTTTGTAACGTAATCAGGGAATACATGCACTGTATTTGACTTCTTTCCCACAATTTAAATGCTTTTTCTGTGCTGTCTTTGATTGTTTGTGTTGCAGAAACCTCCTGCTTCCTGAGGGCATCCCAGCAGAGAGGCAGTGGGCCAGGTTTTATGTGAAGATTTATCGAGCCGAGGGCCTTCCGAAAATGAACACCAGCATCATGGCAAATGTGAAGAAGGCTTTCATAGGAGAGAACAGGGACCTGGTGGACCCCTATGTTCAAGTGCAGTTTGCTGGGCAGAAAGTAATTCCCTCTACGCCCTAACTCTCTTGTATTTTGCTTTGTCTCTTCCTACTTTTGTAGATTAGAAGTACAGATTTCTGTTATGGATCTATAAGGCTTTAAATGGCAGTGTGCAAACAATACCACAGCATTCATGCGAGTTTGTTTCTTTACAGATTTTCATGGTCAGAAAGGAAAGATACACCTATTGATTTAGCTTGTATGCCATTCCCATTAGTATATGAGAATGAATAAAAAATAAGGCAACAGTTGAAAAGTACTAGCTGCTGTGCATCTGTAACCTCGACGGAAACCTTGAGCATTTTTCTTTTTATTTCAGTAACAAAGAAGGAAAATATGTTCCTTTTGAAACCATGTATCTGTCCTTTCTGAACTGGAACACAAAAAATATCCTTTTTGTCAGTTACTGGAATTAAAATGGAGTAACTGTTTTATCCTCAATTTTTTTCAGAAACTATGGTCAGAAACAACAGATACACACATAAAGACCTGGATTTAGCTGTTATTTACACTGCTGCCCACAAAGTTGGATTGAAATATTTTTACCGCTTCTCATAAAATGACAGTGACAATGTGGTTTTGTCTTAATAGATAAACTATAGGTGGGACTCAGTATGTAATCATCACTTGATTAAAGGTAGGAATAAAGTACATGCAGTAAAGTAGACGTGGAGTTTGTCTGAAAACAGAATGAATCCAACTTTATGGCCAAGAGTATATTATAACTCTTATTAGAAACAATAAACTAGTGTCTATTGAAGTGAAATAGAGATGAATCACCCTCATACTTGAATCGGACATCGATATTGGGCTAATTTCACCCATGAATGATGATGATGATGATGATGAATATAAGAAAAATAGAAACGCAGGGCAGAAACAGCATACAGTCAGTATTCTGAACAACACCCAAAATCCCATAAATCATGTTTTTAGGGGCGCTAGTTTCTTATTAATGTAAGCCAAGCTCGCCAACAGCCCTGTTTAGAAGAACTGAAGGAAAGATTATTGAAACTGTGTGGAAAACCAGAGCAGGATTTAATTCATGTTTTATATTTTTTCCCACTCGGTACCCAAACTATTCAATTTACTGTGTGAGATTAAAACACAAACGTAATAAATGTTTCTGTGATTCAGGGGAAGACCTCAGTCCAGAAGAGCAGCTATGAACCCATTTGGAACGAACAAGTCGTCTTTACAGAGTTGTTTCCACCGCTCTGCAAGCGGATGAAGGTCCAGATTAGGGATTCTGATAAGGTCAACGATGTTGCCATAGGAACGCACTTCGTTGATCTCCGCAAAATATCTAATGATGGCGATAAAGGTAGGAACAAGCACACAGCAGTAGATGAGCAGTTTATTTCATTGCATTGATTATCCGCCCGTTACCTTAATAATCCTGCTCTGACCAGTATGTTTGCTGTGATTATCTGTGCTGCCTTGTAGATCAAACTACATGACCCTCTTGACCCTGTGGTGAAGTCTGTGTAAATTTAGCATGTGGCATCTTAATTGGCTGTCTGTCTGCACATAAATTAGCATGTATTGAACTATGCATTACAGATTCATCATGAACAATTTTTCAAATGGGTTGCATAATGATAAGAAAGGATTAAAGACACTTGATGGCAAAATAATCATATTTTCACACCTCTAAGGTAAAAATGGTTGTATGGAAATAAAAATGTCTTTGTCACTTAGCAGTAAATACATGAACGTTCACTTTATCTTATGAGCTGATTGAAGAAATGAAATATTGAGGACCTTTACTAACAAAGACATGAATGGAAATGGAGCTTCTGTTAATTTTTTTAACAGCTGATTTTCATTTCAGTTCAGTTTTTGTTAGTTTTAGCCTATAAGCGGTCATTTTAGTTTAATGACTTGACTGGTTTTAGTGTTGATATTACTTAGTCAATAGAGTTGCTTCTATCGTTTCAGATATTATGTGGAATGCCTTGATTTATAGAGGATTAAAATACGTAGCACAGGTGGCTTAAATATTCTTTACAAACTGTTGTTAATTAAAGCTCCCATGTTTTATAGAATAATCCATTACCATGTTCTTGTCTTTTTGATCCTTTTCATGAAAAAAGTGTCCTAAACCACAATGCAGGAAAACATTTTCTATTCTGTTCTTCACAGTATATCATTTTGACCTTTTCAGTCAACAAAATTCTATTTTTCACCACTAGTTTTAATCTTAGTCTTTGTTTTTATATGAACTTCATTAACCCGGGCGTTACTGCAGGTCAACTATGAGTACTGAATAACAAGCACTAAAACAAAACCTTGTTCTTGTGTAGTCCCACCTCATCGCTCTCCTCTTTTTATCCTTATTCAGGGTTCTTACCCATCTTTGGTCCAGCCTGGGTCAACATGTATGGTTCCACCCGTCAGTACACTCTGATGGATGAGCACCAGGACCTGAATGATGGACTTGGGGAAGGTGTGTCCTTTAGAGCCCGCCTCCTGCTCTCCATAGCCGTGGAGATACTGGACACAACATCCCCTGAGATCATCAGCTCCACTGAGGTTCAAATGGAGTCTGTTTCTAATATCTCTGAGGTGAGAAAGGATGACTGATTAGACATAGTTTTATGGTTGTGTTAGATATGTCTGCAAAAATACATAGTCAGGCACATATATATATTTGGACAGTGACAGAAATGTTTTAGTTTTGCCTATATGCACACAAACGTGATTTAGGAATTAAATCCATTTACATTTGCTTACTTATAAACCTACCCAAAAACAGAGGAAAGAAAAAGACCCCACTAATAATCAGACACCTTCACTTCTGTATTTCTTGAAAAACATGGAAGTGAAGAAATGAGAATTATAGGGAAAACACATGGCAAATAATGTAGAGTTTCTTTTTGAACTGTATAGTTAAAGGTAGTTGGGTTCATCCTTAATCTTGGAATATAGTGAAGTAGACGCCTATTTTACAGAATAACATAATGATAAGATACTATGGTTGTAAAAACAGTAAAAAGAAAATTTTATAGATAATAAACCGAAAAACTGATTGAACACTATAGAAGTCACCAAAAATGATGAAGACAATGAAACCATTAAGAATAACTAATGCAGTTAAAATATTCATGAAATGATTCAGCTCAAATAAAAACGCCACAAAACAGCTAAACAATTAAAAATTAAAGCTGCACTACAGCTAAAGAAGTAGCAATTGTAATCATTTTCTACATACTTTTTCACTTTCAGCAGGACCAATAAAGCACTAATTGCTATTCCTAATTTCATCAAATGCATTTTTTAGCCCCCTGACAACAAATTTTGACAAAACAACCAAAGAAAGGATGTTATATTGAGAGCAGTGACCTTTGTCACTGGTTCTGACCCCCTGACCTCACAATAAACAGCATGATGCCTCCATCTATCACTGTATTGACTTATTTGTACTTAACTGCTCATCAGGGAAATCAGACACATCGGAAGTGTTCGCTTACTTCGTGTTTGCCAGATATTGCGTCTCAACCCTGTGCCAGTCATCAAATAGTGTACTTAAAAGGAGACACAGCATAGATTTTAATCATTATTTGTAAAGTGAGTGCTGTGGTGATTAAAAGGAGAGATATTTTTAATGTGCAGATGAGAATAATGGTGTCAGTCAAGCCCTAAGCAAATGAGTGAGTGTCAATTTACTCAGCTATGAGATGCCTACGTACAGTGCAAATATGGTTGCCAAGTTTGTCTAGAATCTGGACAGGGACACTAATCTGATATGTGGTGAGGATCAATGCCAATAAGACAGCATTTGCATCATGTTTAGGGCACTATATTGGCTCAACAATACTGGTGTGTCTTTCACATCTTGTCTGGCAAGACTGAGACAACCAGATGTACTGGCTCTGTGCCGCTATTTGGCCAAAGCTGTGCTGGCGACTAAAGAAGAAATGTAATGAACTACTACTACAAAAAAATTACGATGTACACAATTAATAATTTATGCTAACAAGACAGGTAATGATATCACACGCCAGCCAAAGTGCAGGAGGGTGAAGATGGTGGATCCACGTTCTTACAAATGTAACATACAAGATGAGTAGTGCAGTAATTCAAAGAGAAGACAGATATATTATACGTGCATGGAGGATTATAAAGCAGGACGTGCTGTAGTTCTTCCACAGAATTGGCGATAAAAGGAAACACTTAAGCCTAATAATAAGGTTTTCCTTTTTCTTGCAGAGTGCCACTGGGAAAATAGAGGAGTTCTTCCTCTTTGGTTCGTTTCTGGAGGCCACCATGATTGACAGGAAAATTGGTGACAAACCAATTACTTTTGAAATCACAATAGGTGAGTAAACTGTTGTATTAATAAGGGCTGCACGATTTTGGCAAAACTCCCAATGTGGATGTACAGCATTGCAATAACAATAATATTGTGATATTTCTTGTTCAACTAAAGAAATACCAATTTCACCTCAGATAAGTATTCGTTAATAACAATGTTAAAAGGAGCCTATTGTTTGTATGCTGACTCAATTATGATTTAAGACAAAATACTGAACTACGACAGTCAGTTCCACAATTGTGTCCAAAAACCTGCTGATGCTGCTACCACAGACCTTCAGACACAAACACAGTCACAT
>JAQQZY010000017.1:31483119-31493743 GCA_030068375.1 Ostorhinchus rueppellii | reverse complement strand
ACCAATCGATTAGATTTTGGTGAAGATCAAACACTACCTTGGCGGAGGTCTGCACTCTCTGAGTGCTTTTCTAGTTAGATTTGGTATCGGTATGACCAAGATCAGGAAGTATTTAGTACTTTTTTTTTTTTGTCCAGCAGGGCATTAGTGACTTCAGATTTTTTCTGATCGACTTATTTGTCAGTAAAGTCGAAGTCGAGTCGACCAGTCATGTAACAGGGAAAGAACAACACAGACACACAGCTGTTCAACAACGAGCAACTAAATCAAATCAAATTTTATTTATATAGCGCCAAATCATAACAAAAGTTATCTTGTGACACTTTATATATGGAGCCAGTGGAAACCAGACAGAAGCCAATTTGCAGAAACCCAACAGAATCCTGGTACTAACGTTCACTGGAACATTAACAATGTACAGTAAAGAGCAGAATAAAACACTGTACAGACACAAGCATCAACAGTCCAAACGAAACATATGCTAACACCTTGAATTTTCTTTTAAATGTGAAACATAACACAACATAAAGTGGGAAAATGTTAAGACGGCGGCATGTTAGAGAAAAGAGCGCATTGTTTTCATGAAATAAATGAACAGAATAATCCAAATGCACTGTCTGTCCAGAGTATTATTCAGTATTGGTGCTTCTGTGGTTCACAGAATGTTACTTAGACCATAGTTTTTCTAGATCACAGTCAGTATAGTTCCTACTCTGAGTCAGTCGTCTTCTTTTCTTCCTTTAGTGTGCTAGTGATGCAGAGGTTGTTTTATTTTGTTTTGGGTTTTTTTTCCTTTTTTTTTGGAGGGGGCCAACCTGCTTTTGTGGAATTATTTGACCCGCCCTACAATTATTTGACCTGCCCTACAAATAGAGTGACATTTTTAGACACGCATCAATCCAGCCCAGGTCCACTGACCCACACATCACGACCTTGTGCTCCATGTATGAAGATGAGAGTATCAACATGCGCTGAACGTAGGCTCACACGCTGTCAGGTGATAGAAACGAGAAAGAGAATAACACACCACATGTCGACTCCTCCAAAGTAACGTTGACTTGTGCCACAGTGTCAATGTATCGACAGACCAGCTTTTGTGTTAATGCCCTATTTTCCAGTGATATCAAGCAATAGTCACAAGGTCTAAAATGTTTTGTTTTTTTTTCTTCAGAAATCTCATCTTGAACTCTATTGCTCAGTGCAGTCCATGTCTTATAACAAGATTTAAAGGGGTGTGGTTTATAAATCAAATCAAATTTAGTATATGGCGCCAAATCATAACAAAAGTTATCTCATGACATTTTACATAAGGAGCCGGTGGAAACCACACTCTGAAGCCAATTTGCAGAAACCGAACAGAATCCTCCAGAAGCAAACAGTTGTAACTGGTGACAGTGGTGAGGAAAAACGTCCTTTTAACAGGCAGAAACCTGGGGCAGACTCTGACTCCTGGAGGATGGCTGTCTGCCTTGACCAGTTGTGATAAAAGAGAGAGGGAAAAGGAGAGAGAGATGGAGAAAGACTGGGGGTGAGGGGGAGGAGGGAAGAAGTAGAAAGAGACACATAGATGTAATTGATGTACAGATACTGAAGTAGAACTGTCCAAAGTAGTTTCTGCACTGTAAATTGCTATATTTTGTTTTGTTTTGTTCTTTATTTCTTCAGGTTTTGTTTTGGGGATTAAGGGACTTGAAGAGGGTAAATCTGGCCCAGGTGGATCGACCCCGTGTGGACATTGAGTGTGCGGGTAAAGGAGTGCAGTCCGCTCTCATCCAAAATTATAAGAAGAACCCCAACTTCAGCACCCTGGTTAAATGGTTTGAGGTGGTAAGTCAATCAGACGTCTCTCACAGTTAACAGGTTCAGTGTCTGTTCAGAATCCTTATCAATGCCCTGCAAGGATGAATAAATCTGACTTTACTGAAATCTGAAGTCAGTGCTGTGACAGGAAACAGATGGCCGATACAGAACTTCCTAATTCCATTTACTCTGTTGTTTTTTAACTTTAGGACTTGCCAGAAAATGAGCTCCTCCACCCTCCACTCAACATCCGAGTAGTTGACTGCCGTGCATTTGGCCGCTACATCCTGGTGGGGTCTCACGCTGTCTCCAGCCTGAGGCGCTTCATCTACAGCGCTCCAGACAAAACCTCCAACAACTGGGCCACTGCAGGTGCGCACAGTCCTTTGAGTGACTATATTCAGAAAAAAATGAGGGATTTGTTGCACTTTTAAGTGTTATAACTGATAAAAGTCAGAGTAGGTGGTTTGATTATGAAGAATGTAGTTTTTAGCATTTCAGTTATGCACTAAAGGACTGATTTTATGTGCTGTATTTTCATTTTATGCAACTTCCTACCTTTAGTTGCTATACATATTCCAGATTTTCATCTCTTTCATATTCGATGAAAACCCTGCAAATGTGTCTCCAAATGTGTTGATTCTGAATGTTTATGACAAAATGAAAGATAAAGCTAACTAAGGCTACGTTCACACAGCAGGTCTTGATGCACAATTTGGATTTTTTTGTGAAATCCCATTTTGTTCTGTGCACATTAAATGCGACTTCTGTCAGTTCTTAGTATGAACTGAATGTGACCCTGAAGTGACCCACATGTGCAAAAGAGGTCCTGACATCATGCGGGACCATGCAGCACGCACTGTGTTCAAGGAAGTAAATATGTCGGCATCTGGTATCAGTGTGTGGCACCGATAAAGTTTGTCTACAACCCAAGTCAGCAACAGTCAAATAATTTTAAGTCGAAGATTTAAAAAAAAGAGCACAGCCAGATTTTTTGCTGTGGCTGCTACATCTGTACAACGGAGTATTTGAATGTGGAGTCGGAGTCAGGAGTGGTGGGATAGTGACGTTAGCAGCTTCACTGACACAGACTCAATCCACAATTTTCCAATGACAAGAAAAATGTTAAAATATATCTGTGACCGCCTCTCCATAACACTCTCATGATAAGACACTCCTCTCTGGCGATTTCAATGATGTAAAGGTCGGATAAATGCGACCTGGCCATTCAGACTGACGTCACATTGCAAAGTATCCACAATGTATCGCATTTAGGACCACATAAGAAAGTGGCCTGCGTCGGATTTTAAAAAATCAGATTTGTGCTGTTCAGACTGTCTTTAAAAGCTCAGATACAGGTCAAATAGCAGCAAAAAGTCAGATTTGGGCCACATTTGGCTGCAGTCTGAACATAGCCCAAGAACCTTTAGCCTTTACTGTCAACAGATGGAAATGTGGATGCTTTTGAGTTCATGAAAACTTTTAAAGATATCTGACAACATGTGGGGATCTTATAGAATATGATGCATTGGTACAAATTAAACTATATAACAGTATATTAAGTAGTTGAGTTCAGCCATAAATATCTACACCAGGAAAATGTAACAAACTGATGAATCCAAAAACATCAAATATAAGAGCAAAACACCAGAAGGTACCGTTTGCACCATAGCTACTTTTACTTTTCAGAGTTTGAGAACATTTTGAAGTTTTCAGTGCAATACTTTTACTTGTACTGGATTGGAACCATATTCTCTTACATTCCACACTTGTATTCTCCGTATGTTGCAGTGTTGTATGAACTGTGTATATTTCACTAATTTCTTTTCTACTTCTTGGATTTCTTATTTCAGAATCACATCTCTATTCATTTCAAGAGATTGTTAAAAAAAAAAAAGTTTTGTGGTTTAACTTGTTTTTCACTTGCATCTGTTGCTAGACTTCTAGAAAGCTTAGACAGCCACAAATAAAAAAGGTTAAACTTGAAGATCAGTTTAAATTTTAATTCTTCTCCGGTCCCTAAAGAGTAAAAATCCACTCTAACTTTGCTGACCTCTGCTTGCTTTGTGGCTTCACCATCTGCCTCTGTCCTCCCTCCATCTGTTTTCTTCTCTCTCTTTTGCATGTTCTTGGCTGTCCTGTCCTCATCCACTGCCGGCCTCTCCTGTCGCCTGCTGTCTTTGCCCTTCGGCCTCACCTCAGCTAAGCTAATGAACGGCTACATGGTCCTTGCCAATGGCGGCTCCCAGCCTCGCTCCTCACCCAGCCTTTCCTCCCGCACTTTCTCTCGCCCTGCAGGTGACGTCCTGGTCAACATGGACTCGGAGGGGATTCGAAAAATGGACACAATAGTGAAGTTAGACGCTGTAAGGTTTTCTTGTGGTTTTTTGCAATATGTTAATTCACTGTGAAGCCTTTTCTGGAGTATATTGTGTGTGTTTACATCTGTGAAATGCGAGCGTGTGTAAGCACTGCTTCAAGTCCAGTCCTTTTGACAAGCTTTTAATTCGTATACTGTATGTGCCGCTCCTGCTTGCATCATCCACTGTGTGTATTAATCCTTGTGTTGTTTTATGTGACGCCCCCCCTAAAATAGACGTCTGATGCTGTTGTAAAAGTTGACATGGTGAGTAATTGTTCCAGTAGAAATTTTACAATGAGAATATGTCCGCTTCACTTTACCGGTGCGTCAAAATGAGCAATAAATCAAACTACGGACAATCATTTTAGATATTAAACTGCTTCAACAGAATGAAGATGAGAGTGACAAAGAGAAAAAGAAGAAGAAGAAGAAAAAGAAAGGAGGAGTGGAAGAGGAAGAAGAGACAGACGAGAGTGTGCTCGACTGGTGGTCAAAGTACTTTGCTTCGATAGAGACACTGAAGGAGGTTTGTTTCTATTGTTCTTGTCGAGTATACAGTATATCCTGATTTGCCCTCACACTCCAAAAACTAGGCCAACTTATCTTCTCACTTTATTTTCCAGACCCTCAGGGCTCAGGAGGCTGCTCAGGCAGAGGCAGAAGAGAGAGAGGACCTGGAGATAGCAGCAGAAACTGCAGGTATTGAACTCCGACAAATCAGCCGGGCTCCCCGCCAGTACACCCAGAAACTACTCGCTTTGATTTCCTTTAGATGAAGATGCCACAGGTATTGAGTTTTAAGATGTTATTCTGGAGAAAGGCTGCAAAATATACTGTTGCAGCATTGTAATTGCAGTGCGTGCATTAACATCAGTCACATCACAGTGACATAAACTGCCAAATAAGGCAAATGAACTCAACCACAAACTGAAAATGAGCAAGCAGCAGGAGAAAAATACTGAAAAATAAGTAATGGTTGCAAAAGAAAAGTAACATCAGTTGCATTGATTTATTTTAGCTACAGAAAGGATGAAACAGGTACTTTGTGTAGTGTTTTTATAATGAAACAGCTGGTGTGTTAGCCTGAAAACCATCCAAAATACATACAATATTCACAGTAAAAAAAAGATTTTTATTTTCAGCACAGATACACTACAAAATCATCCCAATCATTTTAGTCGGTTTAACTGATTTATAATATACAGCACTGTGCAAAATTCTTAGGGCACAAGTAGGCTTGTTGTTTTAGCAAGAGTTTAATAATATAATGGTATAGTGTACATATGCAGCAATTTAAACATATGCATTTCTGAAAACTATAGAACAGTGTAAGCAAAAAAAAAAACCCAAACAAAAACAGTCTGAAGTATCCAGTATTTAATGTGATCTTTCTTTGTACTTAACGTGTATTTACTTCTGCACAGACATGAAATTTACTGAACTAATCATTAGTGTTTTACAGCAGGCAGAGCCGGCCCAAGCCTCCATTGGGCCCGAAGCAAAATTGGATTTTAGGGCCCTCTATTTCGTTTCTTTGTTTTATTTGCATTTTTTCTCCTCTTCCTCTTTGTTTTTTCAGCCACACAAGGATACGTCCTTTTTTGTGACATTGTTTTGATTGGAAGTACTCATGAGCTGGATGCATAGTACACACTACATGGCAGGAGGCACACATTATGATGCAGCAGAGTTTTCGCTTTTAAACAGAGGCAGGAAGAATCACTAGACCTACATCAACAGCACAACATAAAATTGTGTTTTTGTACAATAGTATAAGTTTGATCATAAATCATCACTCATACATGTAAAAACTATTTTTTTTTCTTAATTGCTCTTTGGGGCCCTCTGGTGGCCGCGGGGCCCTAAGCAGGTGCTTAGTTCGCTTATGCCTTGGGCCGGCTCTGACAGCAGGTTTCATTCAACACATGTCCAGTGTTTGTTCTTTTTTTGGCTAATTGTTGTCACAGGAGCAGCGATCACACTACATGGAGGCTCCGTACTTTATATTTTTGTGACTTTGATGCTGTGCACAATATTTCCAGCTTTTGTTTTTTGATAAAGAGACTGAGAAATAGATATGCTCATTCCAACCATGTAAAAACAGTTTAGCTAAGGGTGGCCTAAGATGACTGCACAGCACTGTAGATAGTAGTTATTTTTTCCAACATTATTCAGACCTAGAGTAGATAAAATTGATAACATTTTGTATTAAGATGGTTGTAATAAGCGTTATAGTTGCAGGGTGATAAGACTGTTTTATGTACTGAATAGGCCTTAAATCTATCCAGTCTTACTACCTTTTATCTAATGCTTCGTACAGCATCGTTCTAAGATTTATCTAAAGGTTGTTGATTTTGATAAAGCATTCATTTCTAACTGCACTGTCTTTAGTTTAAGAGCTGTGTCCTTTAGGAATTAGATCAAAGCGCAGAGACATCATTTGTCTTTCTTTGTCATTGGCGCATGAATATTGTAAAACATTATCATATTCATGACCATTTCACACATCAGCATGAATCCCCGCTTTCTGCAGTGACATGAAAGTTGTCTGATACAAGCTCACTGAATTAATCAAACTTATCTTACTAAATCAAGTTTCTGTTCTAAAATAGCATATTTAACCCATGTACTAATGACTAACACCATTTTTTGTGTTATCCTTCAAGTCAAATTAATGAACATGTAATGTGTTTTGCAGTGTTTTTCTTTGTCCTGGAGTTCATTTCCACAACATTTGACAACTTTTGAAACTATTTCAGTGTTTTTGTAAATATAACACCTGCCAGCTTTCATGTTGAGCAAAATATGGAGCGTTGTGTGCATCCCTACCTTCATGACTCCAGCCCGTGTTTGTCCACCTCCACCTCCACTCACCCCTCTGATCAGACATCAAACCAGATGACCTTCTCCTAAAAGGGTCAAAGATGAAGGAAAAAGGCAAAGAGAAGAAGAGCTCCAAGGACAAGAAGAAAGGCCACGCTGTCGACGGCTCTGAGAAGCAGCCGGTTAAACCTAAAGTGGATGAGCTGATGGTGTGTAGAACCATCGTATGTTTACACACTAGTGACATGAGTCTGTGCACAATACATGTAGATTCAAACATGTGACTGGTCATTGATGCAGGTCTACAACAAGGAGCTGGAGGGTGAGTATGGCAAGTTTGAAGACTGGCTTCATACGTTCAACCTGTACAGAGGAAAAGCCGGGGACGATGATGAGCACGCTTTGGATGACGACAGAATCGTTGGCAGATTCAAGGTACAGCAGCAAGTGTCTTCTTTATACATGTTTTACAGATTCAATTATATTTTGTTTGTTACATGCTGTTCTTCTGTGATGCAGGGATCCTTATGTATGTACAAGCTACCTCTGTCTGAAGAGATCACAAGAGAGGCGGGATTTGATCCTAATATGGGCATGTTCCAGAGCATTCCACACAATGATCCCATCAATGTCCTCGTCCGTGTCTATGTGGTCAGGGTGAGTCATCTGTGGACCAGATGTGCTAGACCGCAACATTAAGCCTTAAAGACCCACAACTAGGGCTGTGCAATTAATCATATTTCAATCACAATTACAATTTTGTTGTCAAACGGTCTCAAAACTCATGTAATCGAGTTGAAACGATTTATTTTCCGTTTTTCTTTACACAATTTCTGAGACGCGCATTTGTAATACATTCCATTCCATTGCAAAACAGCTGTAAGGTACATATTTGTAGTCAAAATGTATTTTCAATTGGAATGTTTTACGTAAAGAATCAAAAACAAAAGGCACTTTTCCACTGGCTCTCTAAGTGTCAGCCCCGCACGGCACAGCTCGGTTTTCCATGAGCATCAGCACACTTCCAAAGCTGACGATTTTGGTACCTGCTTCATTGGGGTTCCTTCCGTTCAGCACTGGCATCATAAGGGTGACGTAGCAATACGAAGGGCACTGATTGGTTAATCGTTCTGACGAAAGGTCGGTGCGACTCAGCTTAAACCAGCGACAGAGCAGGGCCACAGTTTCGCCAGCGATTTTTGGATGTTTTGGAAGATGTCTCAGAAGATAAATCCATGGACAAATTACGAGGTCAACCCTTTTTTTACTCCACTGGCAGACGAAAAAGTACGTGATCTGGACGGCACCATCTGAAATGAGGAAATGACACTGTGGGAACTTTCTCATCTTGACTCCAGTGACTCCGCCCACATTGTATTTGGGACCAAGCCTGTGGAAAAACCTTCCAACCGAGCTGTACCTTGCTGTGCTGGGCTGGGACCAACTGTGTAGGGCTAGTGGAAAAACACCTAAAGTGTTTTTTGAGAGAGAGAGAAATTCTGAATAAATGCATTGTGAAAATCAAAATCAATCGTTTGAATAATCGTGATTTCAATATTAACCAAAATAATTGAGATATTGATTTTTTCCATAATAGAGCAGCCCAATCCACAACTACTGTTGTCACAATATCCAAATCATTTCTTTTTTGTCTTTTCCACCATTTATCATAAAACACTGCCCAGCCAAAAAAAAAAAAAGTCACAGATTTAATGTTTGACTGCACCACCTTCTTCCATGGGTAAATACTGCAGTGGTTAATGTTTCAGCTGGAACAGGTTATTTAACTCTAACAGCAGTGTGTGTCCTCTCATGTCTTTAACATCAGAAAGACTAGATAGTGCCAGGACTGATCAGGAGTGCTGAACATTTTAGATCAGTAGATGCTTTTGGTCAGCAGTGGATGTTTGGATCTTTATGGGTTAAACTTTGTTAAAAAAAAAAATTTAAAAATATATATATATATATATATATATATCTCATGTTCTTGTCTGACCTGGTCTGTGTATTCCACCCCAGGCTACTGATCTCCATCCTGCTGATATCAACGGGAAGGCTGATCCTTATGTCGTGATTAAACTGGGCAAGTCAGAGGTCAAAGACAAAGAGAACTACATCTCCAAACAGCTTAATCCGGTTTTTGGCAAGTGAGTGACAAAGAATATTACACCTGTTTTTAGGGGTTTATTTTTCTTTGTTGTATTTCTGTGGCAGTGTCTCTAAAACAATTGTCGGGCAGGAAAAAAACGTGTAAATTTAAAACAGAAAACAATTCATCACATTAGCCTTATAGAACATAACCGGTCAGTCAATGAGGAAGAAATATCTTAACTGAACTTAAAGTAGACACATAAAGAGAAGTTCATCTTCTATTTCTTTGTGCTCAGATCCTTTGACATCGAGGCCACTTTCCCGATGGAGTCCATGCTGACGGTGTCCGTGTACGACTGGGACTTGGTTGGCACCGACGACCTGATCGGAGAAACAAAGATTGACTTGGAGAATCGCTTCTACAGCAAATACAGAGCGACATGTGGCATTTCTTCCAACTACTCACTGTAAGTAAATGTTTGTTATTTCCAGGAACACCGTAAGGCGGAGAAAAGTGATGACGATTTTTTGAGGACCCATGACTGGCACTAGCTCACAGAAACAATGAACATTACTCAGTTTTGTTTGAAAAAAGAATGTTTGCTTGATAAATATATTTGTTCTACACATTAGTTTTGTTTTGACAGTACCCCTGGTCATTTCCTCTGCATCTTGAGTCCTTACAGACTAATGCATCACAAATTTTGAGAGCTTTAATCATCTTTTTGTTTACCCTAAAATAAGCCATGGATACAATGTTTGGCGGGACCCTCTGAAGCCCACTCAGATCTTGACTAAGCTGTGCAAGGACGGAAAGATTGATGGACCTCATTATGGACCAGGCGGCAAAGTCAAAGTGGCAAATCGAATCTTCCAGGGACCAACAGATATTGAGGATGAAAATGGTATGAATCACCACCAGAGTGTTTGAAGACCTATTATAAATGATGTCTAATAGATAATACAATCACAAGGATAATAAATATATTGGATTAACTTATTTTGTGTATAATTAGTACATATGATGATCAGTAATCCGTGTGCTGCATTAGTCATATTCTTATCAGTTGCTATTACTTAGAGCAGCATTTTTCTCTCAAAGATAGTCTGTTAATATTGTAGTTTTTGTTATTTTTTATTGTCATCTGCAATTGAAAATTTACTTTTTTATTGTCCATTGTGCAATACTATACGTTATATTAACTATCAGGTTTTGGACTCATTCAAAAATAGTGTGATAGTGAATATAGGGCTGAATGACTTTTAGACACTTCTGTAATTTTAACCCTAGAACACTTTCACTATAAAAAGTAACACCATCACTATCGCCGGGTGATTTTTACCCGATATAAGATACCCAACAAAAACTAATAAAAATAGATCAAGATATGACAACACATGACACATTAGAGTGGTTTTCAATCAATCAATCAGTCAATCAAATCTTTATTTATAAAGCACTTTTCATACAAAAAAAATGCAACACAAAGTGCTGGACAGAAAAATAAAAACAGAAAAACAGAAGTGCAACACTACAACACTGACACC
>JAQQZY010000017.1:31460136-31477197 GCA_030068375.1 Ostorhinchus rueppellii | reverse complement strand
TCAATAATCAGAAATTAATGCAACTATGGATGAAAAAAATACTATGAACCTTATTGTGACACTACATAAGCATCATGAGGCAGAAAAGTTGTGACAGTGAACGTCTCGTGTAATCAAAACCAAAGGTGGTGCAGGAGAATATTGCAGGTGCAACTTTGGGGTTTTTTTTGGCCTGGTAGTGTATTAGGCAACAAGTGATCGTATAGACCTAGAAGCTGATGTATTAGAAATGGCAATAGTAGGGATCTGAGCAACTTTGACCACAGAGAAATGACTGGGTCAGAACATCTCCAAATCTTGTTGTTCATTCCCAATGTAAAGTGGCTGGTACCTACCAAAAGTATCTTTAAAAAAAACAAAAAAAAAACAAAACAGATCTCCACCCACTGAGCATCTATTGGAGCAGAACACTTTTACCACCTGTCTAATATTGTGGAGGTTTCCTTTTTTTTCCCACAAAAACAGCCCTGAGGCCTCGACTCCACCAGACCTCTGAAGGGGTGCTGTGGTGTCTGGACTAAGATGTTAGCAGCAGACTAATACCTCCTGAGTCTAACCTTGACCAGCTCTATATATAAAGTGTCATGAGATCATTTTAGTTATGATTTTTTTTTAACTTAATTTTTATTATATTGTCTTTTTTTCAATATAATACAGTGTGTACATTCAAGTATAGTTCAGTTAGTTTCTTGTCCCCCTTCACAGCAGCAAGTATATTCTCACAAACCTCCACAAGCAACACAGGATGGAAATGAAAGAAAACATTAACGATTATAGCAAATAGACAGAGTCCACTTCCAAAAATAAGGAATGTTAGTTATGATTTGGCACTATATAAATAAAATTTGATTTGATTTAGAGAGGTGGACCTCTCCAACACCTCCCGCAGATGCTCAGTTGTCCTCAGGTCCTCCTTTAGTCGGTACTAAACACTGCAGACCAGGAGCACCCAACAGGACCTGCACTTGCGCAGGTGCTCCGACCCGGTCATCACCGTTACAATATGGACTTAGTCAAAGTTACTCAGTTCCTTACATTGTTTATTTTGCTGCTTCCAACACATTCAGCTTCAGGCACTAAACGTTCACTCGCCACTTAATATATTCAACTTAGAGAAAGGTACCATTGGAAGGAAATGATCAGCATTACCACTTCTACTGTCAGTGATCACAGTGTAACAGCTGATCGGTTTACTAGTTTTAGTTTTCTTCTGTTTCAGACACGTAATCTGTCAAACATACCTGACATGTTTCGGCGGTAAACTTCCGTCTTCATCAGAGGTGTCACAAGATGTTGTGTGACGTTTTAAACACACACATTTTAAACGCGTCACACACCACATCTGATGAAAACGGAAGTTTACCGCCAAAACATGTCAGGTATGTTTGACAGATTACGTGTCTGAAACAGAAGAAAACCATTTAACTATAAGAACATAGACACTATGAACTTTGTTGGATTGATCAGTTTACTGCACTGATTTGGTGCCGGTTTGTAATTATATTTGTACTTATGATTAGTTTAATAATTTATTCTTAACCTCCTAAGACCTAAGATAAGAGTATGTATTTTGAATGTACGTTTCTTTGCATTTTGGACCAGTAGGACCAGATAAATATGTCTGTATTCATTCTATATTCACAACCATTTAAGTCCCACTGTCCACAAGCCAGATCTTCCCAATTTCTTTTAACTACTAAAACATTGTCAAAATGTGTGCAAGACTTGACGAAAGAGTAATTAGTGTGAGTTTGACTCAATTTTTACTCTGATCAGTGTAACGAGGACATGTTTCAGTTAATAAGAATAAAGAATTAAGTGCAGAAATCCCAAAATGAATCGTCCTCATATGCGACACAAGGTCTCAGGAGGTTAAACAATTCCAGTCTTAATTAAAGTCACAGAGAATAGCTTTAACACTGTTATGAGGCTTAAATCTATAGAGGTAACTAGTGATTGGTTTCCCCTTATGTCTTCCCAACACTGCCTAATCGATACATACCGCGCATCATTTCTCCTGCTCTACTCTTCCAACTACTGAAGCCAGCCTGGATCAGCTGATACTACGTAAAAGAGCTCCAGTCAGCACTTAGACTTTTACCTTCTGCTTGTAAATATCACACTCTGCATTTTGACACAGGACGAAGAGGTTTTGGTTAAGTATCAGCATTCTGTAAGACTGTTCCTGCATGGCTTTGGAAATAGAGTGACTCTCCAAGATGAAATCAGATCATTCGAGTCCTCCAAGAACATTTTTAACACCACCAGACACCCATACACTGCTCTGATTTGATCTTGGTGAGCCATATCACGTTCTGACTTTGACCTTTTTAGCATCATCTCTCTTGTTAGCAGACTGATACATCTAACATGTCCTACACTCTTAAATCAGCCACAACTAAATTAACCTAAAGTAACCAACACTGCTCTAACCGAAAAGTGCATGACGACAATGAAACCTTTCCTTGTCAGAAAACCACAGCAGCTGGAGTGTGACCGCTGATCTTACCTTCCCTCAGGTGGCTGAAAGGGCAGCAGGAGGACAAGCAGGACACAGATGTTCACTACCACTCCCTCACTGGCGAGGGCAACTTTAACTGGCGCTTCGTTTTCCCCTTCGATTACCTCATGGCTGAAGAAAAGATCGTCATCTCCAAGAAAGAGTCCATGTTCTCATGGGACGAGACTGAATACAAGATCCCTCCTAGGCTGACTATGCAGGTCTGGGATGCCGACCACTTCTCTGCTGACGACTTCCTGGGTGAGGCCTCATTTAGTTTAACCCTTTCCTGCACAGTGGGCACTCCAGTGGACAGTTATTCTGCAGCTGTTCTCTTTATATATATTCATGGGTTTGGTTGTTTTAGTTCCATATCAGCCAACACAGTGGACAAACATGCATCATCCCATACACTGATATTCATAACATTACTGTAACTTTACTGTTCTTGATAAACCTGAACTGCACGAACTTGTTTGAGTGTAAATCAATTGCTAGTTATTAGACTCCTTCATATTTTTAACTTGACATTCCAGTTGATTTTTCCTAGTGCTAGTTATTACTGTACGTACGTTAAAATATGAAAAAACATCAAATTAGCTGCATTAATTTTTTTGTATTTCATGGTTTTCACACAGTCCATCACTGATATTCCATTTAAATACATGTTTATTTGTTTCAAAACATAAACACATGGTGTCCAGCTGAGTGGATATTTTTGTAACTCCATAAAAATGAGGTTCATTAAAAAAATGTTAATCACATTGTTTCTTTAATGCCTAAATAGGAATAAAAACACTCAGGAAAAAAAATCTTGACTAAGGTTCTCATAATTCATGCATCAAAGGGTTAATTTAACTACCATTCTAAATGTTCACTAGGTTCTTAAGTAGGCTGTTACAAGTATTAGACAATTACTAATTCAATTACATTATTCACTACTACACTAAATGCACTATTTGTAATTAATCAAGTTACTGCTTCCTTTTTTTTTTATTATTATTATTTTGTTGAGGTGCATTGTTCTGTTATCAGTCAGCAAGTCTGACAATTTACTACCTGTTACAACTTGTAAAAAGAGAAAGCCTTGAGATACATTTAATGTCAGCATTAAAACCATAGTATAGGAATCAGTCAATTTGATGTGCAGTTTTGAGATGCATTGATAAGTTATTTAAAAAAAATACTAGAAATGTTCAAGCTAATGGTTATAACAGATAGAAATGAGGGAAACTGAGGTCTGAAGCATAATGGTAAAAGTACAGCAATAGATCACTAGCATGATGTCATAAGCTAATGAATTATAAAGTGTTTGCAACCTAATGCCTTGGAAGTAAAATGTATAAATAGATTGTTACGTTATTTTGGTAAAAGTACATTTTGTACTTTTTTTTTAAAGTATTTATTGGTTTTATGGTGTGCAGCTAGCGTGACAATTATAAGCATTCTGGTATATTCTATCACCTTAAAATAAGATCAAGAAGCCTTTAGATACTCAATATTTTGTGTGCACATCATTTCTCTTGTTGAGCCAATGAACTTGAAGAGGATGTGTATTTCCTAAATATCCTCCTTGCTATTTCATAAACAAAACTCATCTAGTGACAGTCTATTTGTCTCCATAAACTAAACTGAAAGAAACCGACCTCAAAAAAATAAATGGTTGAACTTAAAGCGTTCTAAAACCTCTGTAGTAGAACTACCCATCTGTTTTCTCACAGATAATGGAAATAATAGTACCAAACTGTTTTTACAATTTCCACCCCCAGGTGCGATTGAGCTGGACCTAAATCGATTCCCACGCGGGGCTAAGACGGCCAAACAGTGCTCCCTCGACATGATCCGAAATGAGCAGGAGCTGCCTACCATTTCCATCTTCAAACAGAAGAGAGTGAAAGGCTGGTGGCCGTTTGTAGCCCGGGATGAAAACGATGAAATGGAGCTGACGGTAAGAAATACTGAATCCGACAAAGTAACTCAGTTAGCAGCACAAAGAAGAATACAGTACAAGTAAAAGCCCAAAGAGAAAGAAAAGTAAAGTACAGGATACTATAAAGTTAAAAATCATTAAGATAAAGTAGAGGAAGGTGACATTTGTACATACTATAAGTATTTCAACAAACAAATATATAAATGTATGTATTTTAATAAGATTTAAATTCTCAGTCATTTTCACTTTATAAGTTGGGACCTAATTTTCTCTAAAGATTTGGGAACTGTATGGGAAGTTCACTTAGTTTGTCACGTGATAGGTTTATAAATCAGTGCCTTAAATAAAGAGCTGTGAAGTGACAGACAAATGTTTAGGTGTTTTATGTTTAAGTGTTCATAAAATAGAGCAGAAACAAGTCCCCCAGCTTTTGCTTTAGCCATAAACACCGACATCTTTTCTGTAGTATGAAGTCAAGAATAAATTCAGTGTCAATAGAAACATGTTTCTGTCATTAATCATCTGTCTAATTACTGTTACTGATTATCAACAGGAATTGTCTGATTAACCAGTTGAACACATTGTTATTCTAGGGTAAAGTTGAAGCTGAGCTTCATCTGGTGACGGCAGAAGAGGCTGAGAAAAGTCCTGTTGGCCTGGGACGAAATGAGCCTGATCCACTGGAAAAACCAAAGTAAGTGACCCCAGTGCTCCTGTGCTCCGTGTTTCTCAGAGTATGTGTAGACTCACAAACATTCATAAAGCTGCACAGTTCTTTTTTGTACCATTAAAATTTGAGGAAGGTTGTTTGGAGCAGACAAAAAGCACAAAAAGGAGCAGGTGTCCCTTTAAGTTTCCTCATCAGGAAAATCATTCCCACAAATGCAAAAAGCAGTGAATAAAACTATACAAACTAGATTTGGCCTGAGCGCTGCTTTTTGCAGAATGAAAAAGCCACTGTTACACTTTCGCACTCGTTTCTCCTCCTACCATCTCTTCAACTGTCTCCCTCTGTCTCTCCCCTTCCCTTTTCTGTGTATGTGACTCTTCCTCCTTATCCTTCTCCCTGTTTTTGCCTCCATCTACATTCCCTCCTCTTCCCCTCCTTCCGTGAAGTCGTCCGGACACCAGTCTTGTGTGGTTTCTGAGCCCTCTGAAGTCCATTCGTTACTTCATCTGGCACAACTACCGCTGGCTGATCCTCAAGGCCCTGGGGCTGATACTGCTGCTCCTCATGCTGGGCCTCTTCCTCTACTCAATCCCTGGCTACCTGGTCAAGAAGATGCTGGGGGCCTGATGCGCCGGTAGCCTCTGCGCCTCTTCTTCTGCTGTCTTTGGCTTTTTAGCCCCCTTGTCTCCTGGTTTCTCATGTCCTAACTGTAACACCGCCTCCTCTGACACAAGCTCAGTTTGCTCATGTTCTGGCTTTTCCTCTCCTGTCTCCTCTGCTGTCTTACCGGTACAATAGTGTCCTCTGTATCATGTACATCTCAACTCCATCTGCCACCAAGTGCCATGACACATCTCACAAGTAACTAATTGTGCACTATGAAATGACATCACTGTTTAGAGAAGTTGGTCCACCTATTCATCCATTTTATCACTAAATTCATTGTGTGTATGTTTTTAATTGTTGAGCTTTTACTCTGCAGTGTGAATTTTCCGTCTGTACGTTGTCAGACATGCTCTTTATGTGTTGTCTTAAAAGTCCAGTGTGTATTATTTAGTGGGATTTAGGAGGAGCTTCAGTGTTCATAATTGTTGACATTCTATATCCCAAAAATGAAAATGGCTGAATTGGCCTTTTATGTCTGCAATAATCACCTTTACATAATCCTCTGTCTTTCAGTTTCCATTTTATGACAGGAGTCACCCAGTGTAAAGATACTTTACTGTCACTATGTTTATGTGCAGACCACAGCTAATATTCTTATAATGAATAAAACACATGCTAGCCTTAATGAGAGCATGTTGGGGTTTTTTTGCGCATACTACAGGGGAAGATGACGGAGATAGTCACATGTTTGCATTCTTTAACATCACTGCTAGATGCCACTAAATGTCACACACTGAACCTATGAACAATAATTAGATATTACTCCCAAACGCTTACTAACCACTAATCTGGGCTTTCTTTCTTCTCCTTTACCCTCCCCATGTTTCATCTTTCTCTCCATCATCGCTCACCCTACCCACCCATCCATCCTTCTGAAATCAATTCTACCGCTCTCTCTCTCGTAAAACATCCATACAGTCGCCCAGACACCACCTTCCTGTGGTTCCTGAGCCCACTGAAAGCCATCCGCTACCTGATCTGCAACCGCTACAAGTGGCTGATCATCAAGATCGTGCTGGCCCTGCTGCTGCTCATCATGCTGGGCCTCTTCCTCTACAGCATGCCAGGCTACCTGGTTAAGAAACTGCTGGGGGCCTGAGTGTCTGCTGGGAGGACAGGGAGGGTGGTGGCAAGCCAGATTGATCAGTGGATGGATGAGGGGTTGGTGGGGGGTGGGTGCTCCAGAGTTGAAAGTAGGAGCTGGCATTGGTCCCATCTCTCAAAAAAAAAAAAAAGATTGCAAGGAATCCTGGTGCCTCCCCTGTAAGGCGGGAGGAAAATAAGCACTGGACGTCTGATTGCACTTTTCTCCTCTGTAATCCATTCTGATCTATACAGCTCGCCACCTTCCGCCTTAGCCCTGAAGAGAGGCGCACAAACCAGCCGAAACGACTTTTCCTTAAGTCACAAGAAACACTGTAATTCTCTATCGATTTGCAGCACACCTAACAAATCTCAGTATCTGATGTCCAACCAAACAGACATCCTTGAACTGACTGCACAGCAATCAAACGCCCGAGAGTAACCCCAGATCTGACCCCAGATACTGTTACATAGCACATTTTTAGTTAGCCGTTTCTGCATCTTTTAAATATTTGTCAAACCAATTCAAGTCCAAGCACTGGGGTTTGTTAGACGATTGCATGGATATTCATTTCAAAGATGCCAAGTAAAGATGCAAAACATCCACAACAGATAATAATATGTCTGCGACTGGGTTAATAGGGAACAAATGAACAGTATTTTTAACAGTTATTGCTCTTGCAGCCTTTGCACACTTAAAGAATAATGATGAATACACTGAAATGAAGATGACTATTTTTCCTAAAGGGATTCAAAGAGAGATAGAACAAGACGGCTTAAAAATAAGTAAATCTTAAATATGCTTTCTGCAGGGTTAAGTAACTACGGAAGCATGATGCTGTTAAGCCAGAAAAAGTACAACAAGGGTTGTTTTCTTATAAGATTTGTGTTATTACCACATATTTAACCTTATTACAACATACAGTTATGTTTTGGCAGACACAGATTTAACAGATTTTTTTATAACATGCAACCCTTTGTTAGAAATATATTATGTAGAAATATAAATAGAAAAATTATGAAAATCTTACTATGAAATCATTCCAGTATAAAGTGAAAATATGTGGTTGTAACATGAAAAATATAAGAATAAACTTGCACAAGATATTAATCTGTTTTGCTTTTTCTGCCTTTCCAGCAGCAAGCGTCCGATGTCACTTTTATGTTCAATGTTTAAACTTCTCAAAGCTCCAAATCCTGACTCGTATCAAACTGTATTTGCAAATAATGCTGGCGTATGTTTTAATCACTGTTCTTGTAAACTACAGACTGTCAGGATTTCTTGACAGTTAAAGCTTAATGACTATCCCCATATGGTTTTATTGTGTAAATGTTCCTCATTGCCTTGTCACAGCCTTTAAACAGATTGTTTGCAAACGTAATTTGACCAGGTCTGACTAAAAAGTGAGAAATTCTCCACGGTTAATACTGTGTGCAAAAAAAATAAGGCTAAAATGTCAATATGCATGCATCATTGTGATAACTGGCCACAGAGGTCATGTGTGTTGGCATGACTGTCTTTCCAACTCGACACAAACCAAATCACCACCCTTGTTGTCTTTAACAATGGAAATAATGTATAATTTACTCATGGAAATATGATTAAAGTGCACTTGAGCTGTGTGTTATGTTCAAAAGGCGCTGGGTTGGCTCAATATACAGGATCCTGCAGTATCTTTATATCAGATGGCATTGTTTGCGGTGTCCATTACCCCCATTTTTTTTTTTTTTTTTAATGCCTGAGCTTGACCTGTTGTTCATTTGTGTTGCAGTCTTTGTTGTGATTGTGTTTCACCGATTACAGCGTTTGCACTAAACTTGCCTGTTTTTACAATGAATTTCTGTATTTATATATCTGTTGAAATGTGTGCAATATTTGTTTTGTCTGTTTTGACCATTTGAAATAAACCGAATTCCATGGACTACAGCAGCTAGGAGTGTCATTGATTCAGGGTTCCCGCGGGGTATTAAAAAGTCTTAAATTTTCAAGTCTGCATTTCGACGCCTTCTTAAAATAATCACCCAAGTCATTTTTTTTTTAGATTTTTCAGGAAACACCAAAAACTGAACCATTTGTTGAATATATGATATTTACTAAAAAAAAAATTATCAAAACAGTTATAACAGATGCCTACTGACATACAAACAGCAAGGTCAGTCAAACATGGAATATGAGAGAATTAAATGACTTAAGCAAATTTTCAAACATGCCAAAATGACTTGGGCAATTATTTTAAGAGGGTGACGATTAAATACCTTTTAAATCTTTAAAAGGTATCAAATTTGATATGACAGGTTTGAAGTTGTGTTGCCATAAACTTGTTGGCTATATTGTGTTTAAATGTCCAAACTGCACAGAAAGTAATGCTAGTCTACTCAGTTCCATCTGTTCTAACCTTACAATTTATATTAAAATTAGGAACCAATTATCGCCAACTTTGCAGCCTCTAGTGGGAAAAGACTTGGAACAGTGGGAATCAAAGTGTTGGTGTAAAAAAGTACATTTTTCCAAATTCTAGGAGTCATGAATTTTTGCCAGTGTGGCTGTGAAATCGTTGGTGAAATGGGCAGTATTCTGTTTTTAGTAGTTTTAAATTTATCCTTTAGGAACCCTGTGATTAGAAAGTCAGACAAATATTCACCTGGATGTGTCTTATTACTTAAAGTGAATTCACTTGTCTTGCAGTCGTCCCAGTGCCAGCATGTCGTGGCTGCTGAACCCGGTGAGGACGGTGTGTATCCTGGCCTGGAGGCATTACAAGCTGCACTGCGCTGTGCTGCTGGTCGCTGTGCTGGGCCTGCTCTTCCTGGCTCTGCTCTTATTCTCTCTGCCCTCTGAGCTCAATCACAAGCTCTTTAACATAGCTGGATAAACCATTGCCCCCATCATACTATTCTGTATCCACAAAAACTACTGTGTTAAATCATCTCTAAGGGTCATTGTTGATGTTGCTTTTTATTGTCCTGCTGTTATTCTATTTTAGAGCTACATAAATATAAACCTTGTAAGGTTTTAATGGAAGCTTTATTTGTACATACCTTAAATATTGAAAACATAAAGCCTTTAAAAGACATTTATTCCACATGCAGGCTGTTCCAGGTCAGCTGATGGTGGATTATGGTATTTCCAGCTCTGTGCTGACCTGTGAGAGAATTAAAGTGGTCAGATTTATAATGATAAAGAGATGTAAGGAATTCTAAAAACTAGTACGTTAACTATGAAATAAACAGTAACTTCTATTCCCATTTAACCTCCTGGTCAAGTTTGCATGTACAGGTTTATACCGACAGTCTCTAGGTATGGAGTGTGAGTTCTGTACCAGTTTTTAATGGTTAACAGTTGGAAGATTTGATTAAAAATGGGAATGCACATGCTCGTCTTGGGGTTGTAGACAAACAAGACCACACATGTCCAAGATGACAATGAGAATTTGTGTCATGTTTACATGGAGATTAAATTTAACAACGTTATTTAGAATCAGAATCTGATTTATTGTCATTCAATAAAAACATCCCAGATGCTGTTAAAGAACGACATTTCTAAAATGCACAGCACAAAAATAAAATACAGGGGAATTTCTTTACAAGCAACAGCTAAAAGAAAACAACCCATATATGTCATAGATGTAAAAGCTATATTAAAAAAGACTGGATAAAGTAATTTAACTTTAATTGTGTAGGAAAAAGTGAATATGTTTTGGTGAAATTATTGGATCTGCCTTAAGTTCACATGGCACAAATTGAGAAGTGCGCCCTCTGGCGGAAAACCTGAGAACCGCACTAGTAGATTCAAGCTCATTGCATTTCCATGACCTCAGAATGAGCTTTTCAGGAAGTCTGTCAATATTCAACTGGTTGCAGTCTACAATTTCATTGCCAGAATCCACTAAGTATTACACACTCAACCTTTAATTTACTCAATTATAACATAATTAACATTCTATAAATAAAATGACACAATAGATACTTACCCTTGTGTTCAGGGATTTTTGCAGCAGCATCCTCAGCTCTGTGTTCTGCTGTTCCAGACTCTGCACCTCAGGCATGATGTCTGAGATCTCTGTGAGAACCGGACTGAACAGAAAAACACTCACTAAATCAGGGGTATCAAACATATGGTCTGCGGGCCCAAACCAGCCCACCAAAGGGTCCAATCTGGACCAGGATGAGTTTGAAAAGTGCAAAAATTACACTGAAGACATTAACGGTCAGGGTCAAAGTCATTGTAGCTCAGGGGCCACATACAGCCCAAAGTAATGCCAAGTGGACTGGACCAGTCAAATAATAAGATAATAAGCTTGATAACATTTTGGAGTTAGAATTTACAGTTGTCATTTGTAAATGATCTGTGCAGTTGTAGATCCAGTGCGATCTGTAATGCATGTTTCCAAACCCACTTTAAAGTGGTAAAAGTGCTGTACACAGGTAAAACCAGAGGCAAAACTAAAGCAAACCAGTAAAAAATAATATTACAGTATAACCATAAAAAACAGACTTAAAAGCCAAAGAGAATAAATATGTTTTAAGAGAGGATTTTTAAATAATAAGTTGCATCGTGCTGTTAAAAGTTGACGACTACATTTCAGGTTCAACTTATTCACATTTCTTTGTGAAAGGAGAGTTTGTAAATGTAAATATTTTCGTTAAATTTTACTTGCAGTAAGAAAAAAAGGAAACATTTGGAGTTGTTATGATTATCAAGTTATGATAGTATTTTACTGGGACCATCAAACTGGGCTGATTGTGGCACCTGAACTAAACTGAGTTTGACACCGCTGCACTAAACACTAGTTCAGTTCCACATGGGTGTGTGTTTTCAGGTATGCATGACTCACATGTACTGCCTCAAAATGGTCTCTGCCATTTCCCAGATTTGGAGTTTGTCTGCAGATATGATGTTCCCCATCCTCTCCCAGTGGGCTGCATCCTTGGACACATCACGGACCTTTGTGCTTTCAGCGGCTAAACTCTCCCTTAGAAATAAACACAAACGTTGTGTCAGTTATCCACATAGAGAGTGAGCTCTATTCTTGTATTCCACGATGTCCACTTCAGGTGACAGCCAAAGTCACAAATATATTCTTTCATTTGTTGGGATGAAAAAGTACAAACAGTTCAGCAAAAAGTAATTACCCCCCAAAAGAGGGGCAAGGGGGATTGTTTTGGTTCAGTTTGTTTGGTTGGTTCTTTGTTAACACTCTAGAAGCAAAAACAATTGGTTGGATTCATACCAGATTTGGTTTATATATTGTCAGTGACCCAGAATAGATCTCATTATATTTTGGGAAAAATAAAAAAAGTGTAAATTATTTTTATGAATTTCTTAAATCTTTTTTTTCTCCATTTACTTATAATGGGTGAAAATTAGCATGTCTGTAGCAGTAAAAGTAATGGTTGAATTCATACTAAATTTGGTTTACAGATTGCCAGTGACCCAGAATAGATGTGGTTACACTTTGATCCATTTTTTTTCTTCTTCCATTTACTTATAATGGATGAAATTTCAAATGTCTATAAAAACATCCATTTTGTTACAATTGACGTCAAACCTGGCTCATATATAAAGGGTACTGATATGCTGACATCAGCACATGCACAGACAGGATGACATCAGCTGGATCGATGCCAAAAGAAGCTACAATATGTGTGAGGGGCGGGGACTGTTGTATCTGGAACGACTTGTTTCAGGTTTTCTTCATAATGGGGAGAAATTTATTGTTCATAAGTGAATAAAGAACACATAAGGACAAAATATTTCAGCATTTTCATACCTGTGCTGCATTTGCTTCTCAACAAAGCATTTCAGAGCAGGTAGAACATCATTGGGATGAATGAGGTCATGGGGCAGTTTAGTTGTTGAGCTGGCCTCCAGTTCATCAGCCTCATCCTTCTGAAATAATAACCAAACACACAGCGTTTAGTGTCTAATGAACCATCATCTTGTTTGTTCAGGACTTTCCCTCACCTCACTCTGCTCATTCTCCTGCTGTTTGTATTTCAGTACAAAATCCACCAACTTGTATATATCCTCTTCATCAATGCCAAGAGTCTGGAGACAAAACAAAGAGTTCACCAATGACATTACCTATAAAATGATATTTGCAGATGTCTTTGAGGATTTGATTTGCCTTTGTCTCATCTGTGACATAAAAATCACTGCTGTAGAAGAAACTTCTGACATTACATCAACTCACCAAGAGGAGAGACTCTATCTTCACAAACGTCTGTCCATCCTTCCTCTGCGGACCCAGCAACTTTACAATGTTTTCCTCCTTGAAGAAGCCCTGAGACGAAAGCCAAGAATATGTATTTCACAATTATACATGACCACATGTGATTGGAATAGATTTAACATGTGAATAAAATCAAAATAACGCACTTAAAACTTTAGTGCACCATATTTTTATCTCAATTACAGTTCCATATACAGTATTGTAGTTGTTGTAGCCTAAAAGAAAATAAGGCTTCCATTCCACAGGTGTTTGCAGAGTTAGCGTTAAAGGGTTCATATGCTGCTAAACCCACTTTTATTAGTCTTTGGTTCATTTTTTATTTGTGTATTTGGATCCTAATAGTTCATAAAGATTGAATTTGAACCCTCCAGGTGCTGCAAAACTATTTTTATATTCATTTTGGCAAAAATTAAGTGGATTTCTACAACCTGTTTGAATTCTTGCTTAATTTATTATGTTTTATAACTAGTTACATCATGACAGTTGCACATATAAGGTCCAGACTTCCAATGAATATTTCTCCGAGTATGACACTAATGTTTATCAGCAGCAGCAGTTGTAGTAAACACTGAAAATATGTCCAAACTTTGAACCAATTACCTAAAATGTTCAGTTGTTGGTTGAATGGAACAGAGCAGCACAGCCAACAACCTGGAGGGGGAGGGGCCTGAGGTGGCTCATGTGCATTTAAAGGGCCAGTGCTTAAAACCCCCTTTCTGGTGTCATTATCAGAAATCAGGTTGAAGATGGACCTGTGGAGTTGAATTAATGAAGAATCCAGACCCAAGCAGAGCATTTACAGTTTATGTAAACGAAAGGGAAATGTTGGAAAATACATAATCTGATTTGAAAAAGCTTAATATCACTCCTTTAAATACAGCTTTGGAGCTGTATTTAATGACTGGTGTCATGTGACTGTACTGCTCTAGTCTCCAGCTTGATAGAGAAGCTTGGAAAGTGGTTCTGTCACTCCATAGTAGCATGATTGGCTGATTTCTGTAAATTACATTTAAAAATGTATTTATAAGCCTATTTCAAAGGATGTGTTTTAGTCCTCATTTAGGAGTTAATTATATAAGCAAAAGATAATCTGCACAACTCAAAGAGGAACATGAAAAAAAGAATCAATATTAGATATTCCAAAAATAATTTGGAACAAAGAAGAACTGGGAACCACCAATATAAAATACAGTGCACCTAGCATGGAGTTAGCCTTCATTTAAATAAGGGGTGTCAAAGTCATTTTAGTTCAAGGGCCACATATGAGTTTAAATAGTCTACAAAAAATGCTTTGAAAACATTTATGAAACATAACCTGAAATTAAAAATATATATATATCTTAAGTGCAGTTTTAATGATATAATACATATGTGTATTACAATTTTACAACAGAACACAGAGGATCTACAAAAGGCACAAAACATTTAGTAACTGGCAGAATATTATTAAAATTGCACTTCTCTAAAGACATTCCATGTTATTATTATTTGTTCAGGTTATGCACAGCGCTTTCTCACTGTTACTCACTTGGCCAGGCCCTTGTGTGACTGTCTAAACCTCTTTACTCACCATCTCGTCGTACATCAGCTCCATCAGTTTCTTCATTGTGTTGGCTGACACCGTCCTGTCCCCCTCTGCTGTACTCTCCCCCCTCACCACCTCTGCACCACTCTCACTTTGCACCGTCGTCTCTGCCCGGTACATTTCCATGTCTGTGCTCGTCCCGGACTTTGACCCGGCTGAGGCGTCGTACCTGCGGTCGGGGTGGTCAGTGTACGGTGAAGCCTTAGAGATGGCTCGTATCTGAGCCTTTTTCTGAGGCTCACTGGGAGCCAGAGAAGGCTTCTCCCAGGGTAAATCTAGAATATGCTTGTAGATCATCGAGTCGATGGCCAAAGCCTTCTCTTGCAGTTGCTTTACCTCCTCTTCAAGTGTTATCCACATTTTCTCAAATTTCTGGGCATCAGCAACAGCAAAGTTTCTGTGTTGAATGTAGGAGGGTTGGTAGTACAAAAAAACCCACTCAAATATTCAGAAATCAGATATTAAACGTACAATGTAGAATAAAATTGGGACTCACTTCATTTTCATCTGCATGTGTTTATATTGTTGGAAGCTGCGTTTGTAGTCCTGATACAACTTCTCCCTCTTCTTATCCAACTGTGGTAGTTGAATCTTCCCTCTACTGATCAGGGTTTTCAGCTCTTCCTGCAAACTGAGACACAAATTCATTCAAGTGGTGAAAAGCAAGCAAAATAAATATAAACAGTCTGTTAAACTCAGTCTGCATTACCTTGACAGCCTGTTCTTTGTCTGGGTGAAATTAATATTAAGCGCATGTTGGTATATCTGCTCCTTTTTTATTCTTTCTTTAAGAAATAGGCTTTCACCCTGTATTTGTTGAGCTTCCACCTCCAGAGCCTACAGAAGCAAGAACAAGAGAGTCCATCAACACAGGTACATTTATCCAACGTGGAGGTAAGGGGTAGTGGTTTTGGTTTGGTTTGTTTCTTTGTTTATACTCTAGCAGCAAAACTACTGGTTGAATTTATATCAAATTTGGTTTATATATTGCCAGAGACCCAGAATAGATCTCATTATATTTTGGGAAAAGTAGGTCAAAGTTTACATTTTTTATGAATTTTTAAAATCTTTTTTATTTTCCATTTACTTGCCATGGGTGAAATTTCACGTCTGTAGCAGCAGAGCGATTGCTTGAATTCACACCAAATTAACTTTATAGATGCCAGTGACCAGGAATAGATCTCATTACATTTTGGGAACAGCAGGTCAAAGTTCAAATTTGTTATGAATTTTCTTCCCATTTACTTATAATGGGTGAAATATGTGAGGGGCGGGGCTTGTTGTGCTTGGCACCACTTGTTTACATATTCTTTTTACCTCCACCAAGGAGGTTATGTTTTTTACCAGTGTTTATCTGTTTGTGTTCAAAATAACTTGGAAATATTCTGAACAGATTTGGATGAAATTTTCAGGAATTGTTAGAAATGGAACAAGGAATAAGTGATTACATTTTGGTGGTGATCCGGAACACCATCTGGATCCAGGAATTTTTTAAAGGTTTCTTTATCATTGGGAGATAGGGCATGACGGCACCGAGCTGGTCATTCAGCTCCATTTAGTGGAGGAAAGTACAAACACTACCTTGGCGGAGGTCTGCGCTCTGAGTGCTTTTCTAGCTATTCATAGAATCATAATCACAATAACTTCCACTATATTCTGTATTATATACTGTATTGTTTCTTAGGCTGATCATTATTATCAAGATATAAAATGCTGTTTTTTATCTGTACTTTTATCCTCCTGAGATCAAACAATATTTTTGTCCACTGTAAAGGACAAAAGTTTGACAGTTTTACTTAAAAAAAAAAAAAAGTCCACTGCAAAGCACAGTCTATTAAAAGAACTAAATTCATATATAAAAATAATTTCAAAAATGAATCAGAAAAAAAGTGTTGTATGATGCAGTTTCCAATCAGGACAATTGTTCAATATAAAAAAGCAGAAATTGTCACTTTCCCGGTGACAGGAGGTTAAACCCTCCTGAGATCCAGCAATGTTTTTTTCCTCGGAGAGTTTCATAACTTTACTTTTTATAATTATTTCATGTAATAAAAAAAAAAAAGCCTAAACTTTTGTTAACTTGATCTCAGGAGGATATAAAAGAATACACAGCAGAAAACCAACAAATAATTGAGCTGGATCCTGTATTTGTGCAAACCTGAAACTTTGAATCCTCTTCCATCTTGATGCCGTAGTGAATATCACCAACTTCAAACATGAGATTGTGAATTGTGGCTTCATACTCCTCCACTTTCTGCATTCTGTACGTCAGTCTCTCCACCTATAAATAATTAGAAACCTACAAATTACCTACGAGATTAAGAGATAGATAGATAGATAGATAGATAGATAGATAGATAGATAGATAGATAGATAGATAGATAGATAGATAGA
>JAQQZY010000017.1:31411048-31436234 GCA_030068375.1 Ostorhinchus rueppellii | reverse complement strand
ATGTTAAATAAAACACATCTAATGTTGTTGAAAGCCTGAGAAAGGGCATTTTACCTGAATTTAAATGTATTGACAGGATTAGAGGTTCCAAAGTTATTAGTGTATCTGGTGGTTAAATGATCAAATCAGTGCTAAATTTTTTAGTTTTACAAAGAAGAAATTTAAAAACTGCAAAAAGAAATGTATTTGAACAGGCTTTAGGATGGTTAAAGCATTCAACGGCATGGTCGTCTGGTCAAAAGTTCACATGTTTTTAATACAGTTATAAATGCTTAGAGGGAGCATTACCCATTGATGTTATTTGTCCATATTATTCATAGCGGACCAGGGATGAATAGGCAGTTAGAGTGGGAAGAAAAGACAGTGAGCTAGACAGTTAGCAAAGGAGTTAGCTTTAAAGCAAGCCCTGATTTGTGAACGAGGGAATGGGAGGAGTGTTGGAGGGCTTGGCGTTCAGGAAAGCCTCTCCTGGGCCAGAAGAAAAGGATTTGGCCCAGATGCAGGCAGCGATGTTAACTTTGAGTGGCCCCTGTGGCTCAAGCTCAGTACCCCCTCCTCGCTACTTCCCAAGCCTCCAGGTTGCCTTTGCATGACATCATCCCCAAACTATGCCCCCCATACCCATGTGAATCTGAGCTGTCACAATCGGCAGCTCCCCCCCATTAAACTGTACTGCTCTGCAAACCCATACGTTTCTTTTTCTCCCCCTGCTCCCTCTCTTCTCCTACTACCAATCTCCTCCCTTCTTCTTCTTTTTTAACCCCCAGAAAGGCATTGTTTGAGTCAGGGCTTGATCAAAAAACTGTTGCCCGCCAACCACAGGGCTTTCTGTAAATTCAATAAGGCCACCTTAAAGATTTTCCTAATTAATGGATGACATCTTTGGCTGGAGGAGAGGCGAGGCATTCTGCTCCAGCTCGCTCTTTGTTCGCCTCCTAATTAACTTTCCTAGGTCACTCAGGTCCCCGCAACCTGAGAGTGAAGAGCCCCCATTGAGGAGGGAGTTGTAAACTTACTTTTTTTGCCTCGGCACTTAAAAGGGGAAAGCAACTATAGGGAACAGAAAATATCCTATTTAAGTCCTTTGTGAGTGAACTGCTTGCACATGTTCCAATAAAGGAAGTCTTCTAAATAAGCTGCCATGTTGCTCTCCGCTCCCCCTCTCTCTCGCTTATCCTACCTCTTTCACTCCCAGCTCCACAGAAAGGTTATGAATGATAGCTCTGGGTTGAGGGGGGTAAAGGGCAGCATCTGGGCATTGTGGAATTGTGAGCATCTGAAACTTTGAGGGAATTTTGAGGATGGGAAAGCACTGAAATGCCGGGTGGTGGGGAGGGTGATTGCGAAAATGTGGTGAATATGAGAAAAAAATAAGTTCCTCTGTGCCCTTGTCATTGTTTTGGTGTTTCTAAAGGACCCCATGTCCCCCAACTGCTTTCATCACTCCTCATCTTTATCTTTCAAAGCTAAAAAAAGGTCCTTAAAATGTCTTCACTCTGCCACTGACATTTCTATATTGTTCCTTAAAGCTCGACACAAATCATCCACTCATCCACTTTTAAATATATGAGTAATTTTAAAATGATTCACTTACAAGTCTGAAATTATTAGACATCACTATTTTCTCAAAGCCTCAACTTTCATTTGGTGAAAAAAACAAAAACAACAGCAAATAACTGCCATAATATAGAGGTCTGAACACAAATATTTTCATTTTCTGAAGAAAAAAAAGTCAAGGTCCGAACTCTTCCAATGAACTCTTAAGTTCATGTTATTTTCTGCATAATTTTTCCTAAACAAAGGTCTTTCCTATTGCTGTGTATCGTATTGTAAATTTGAGGAACATCTGTGAGTGATAGAAATCTTGCAGCTACAAAATAAAGGCGTTTTAAGGGTTTTTACCAAAGCAACATGTACAGTATATACACAAGTAAACACAGGGAACGTAAAAGTGCTAACTGTATCAGGTCCCAAACAAGAAACAGTGATGTTCCTTGAATTTATGAGACTGAAATCTGCAGATGAAGCTATAAATGAGGTGGACTTACAGACTCAGGTTAAACCTTCAACAGTTGCATGGAGAGAATAACCTAAAACCTTAAAAAAAACAGGTAAAATGAAACAAAATGAAAATGAAACAAGTCCTGCCAAAACACCACAAAACACATATCAGATGATATGAGGTACTTTATGAGGATTTATATCTACATACATATGTTTTTATTTGTTTTGTTTTTCTTTTGGATTGCTATATTATTGGAATTATGCCTCCACAGTTGAGTGTAAAACAAATCATTCACATAGTTGCAGCTTGACCTGAAAAACGATGCTAAGAGAGTACAGTAAGTAATTAACAGTTATGTTTTGGGTTAAATGCATATTTATTCTAAATGGTAGGTATCGCTGTTCATGATGATATTACAAAGCAATGTGGCAAAAACAGAAATGGTCAGAAAATGTGATATGGACAAATTAGCTCTTATGTTGTGGACTGGGTCATGATTGTTTCCCTAAAAATAGTTTTGCCTATCAACATGCAGGATATTAATATTAGAAATACAGCTAATTGTTCAAGTAAATTATATTGTTTACATCCAACATTAAAAGACAGAACCCTCTCTCCATAGAGCTGTCCCAGTCTAAATTCAGAAATGGTCACATGCCCTCCTTCTACCTATAAACCACCAGTTGTATGTGTGTGTGTGTGTGTGTGTGTGTGTGTGTGTGTGTGTGTGTGTGTGTGTGTGTGTGTGTGTCTGTCTGTCTGGTGTGTATTAAGACCCATGAGGTGAGTGTGAGGGTCCTGATGACAGCGCCTGTGCCACGGGGTCTCCTGGGGGTTAATGACGAGTGGATGCTGTGACCTCAGACTGTGACCGCTGAACCTGACCTGTGGAGCCAGCAGGATAACATCAGGAAAAGCAGGGCAGAACCAAGACTGACTGCTGAACGGCGCTGGATAAACAGCAGAATGACTGTCAGAGTGACTCCAGGTGAACTGGTGCCATGGAAGGAGCTGATGACAGCTATTCTGTGGTTAATCTGTCTGACGGCCGCGACCACTGTTCACACTGCTGCTTTAAAGACTGTTACAACAGTGTTTTTCTGCATGGATTTCACATTAATTGGCAGCAAAACAGTGCTTGTAGACTACTCAAACGTAATAATCATACAGATTGTGACTAAAACTGGTGAGAACCCAGATGCAATACAGCATGATAACATTATCGCAAAAACTGTGGGGGGGGGAAACATATAAACAGATAGAAGAAAGCATGTTAATACTAATGAGGCCTTTAACAACAGCAGTAGGATATATTTACTGATGAACACTGAGGAATTTCTTGAAATATTTAAACTAGGATGAATCAGTTCTTCATAAATCATCAAAAGTTAATAACATTAGTGGCAGAATAACTAAAAAAAACAACCATCTCCATCCACATGCTACAATCTGTAAATTATAAAGACATCTGTAGATAAAGATAATAGTGGGATAAGAATTATTGTGCTAAAATTAACCCATAAAGACCCAGTGCTACTTTTATGTCAGTTCCCAAATGATTTTTTTCTCTGTATTTAACCATTCTAAAGTGATATATCATTGTTTATTATAACACTATAATCTGTTTGTGTGTTTTTTTCCAGTGAAAGTCTGGTATTTTCCCATACTTAATTCACTGTTTGTGCAGATGTTCATAAAATCTAAGATAAAAGTTGAAGGTTATTATATCAGAAACAGAGAAAATTAAAGAAAAAGTAACTTTTTCAGAAAAATATATCAATAACTGAATGTAAAAACAAGTGTTTGTATCCACTGTCATTAATCAAACTCAGTGGGTTTTGGTGGTGAATCAATATTGTAGAAGATGATGGTGTTTCCATGGTAACTACGCAGCCTCTAACATCCAAATGGGTCATATCTGATGACCATGAAAAGATGAAAAACTGTATTTTACACTAATTATTTACATGTATTGATAAAATTAGTGGATCAATAGTTATACAACATTTTAGAGCTGTAGATAATTTTGGTTGGTGGTGGATGTTTGGGTCTTTATGAGTTAAAAGTGTAACATCTGGTATGCAAAATGGATGTAACACAAGGCTCTGTTCTTTCCCCCATATATTAAAGGAGCTACCACAGAGCTGCTGAGAAAGTGGGTAACAGATGTACACTGATGGCATAATTATGTAGGTACCAACATAAACAGGCTGCAGAGGAACTGAAAAGTAAAAATCCTGCTATGCTTCTAGATAAGTCGCAAACCATAACCCGAATAAAGTTTATTTACTTAGAAACAAACAAAGTGTAAGGACTTCACTATAATTATTGAGCTGAAAAAATTAAGAAACATTAATGAGTTCAACCCAATCAGAAATTAAACTTATAATAAACAAACTTTAAGAATATATGAATAGAATAGAATAGAATAGAATAGAATAGAATAGAATAGAATAGAATAGAATAGAATAGAATAGACTTAAATTGCCATTTGCACAGATACATCGCAGTATATATACATTGGAATTCTTGTGCATTTCCCTGAGTCATGAAGACAAAAAAAGACATGAACAAAAACAGAAAGACAGCTAAAACATATGAAAAAAATAGTTATTGCACAGACAGACACAAATCCACACTTATAAAATAGAATAGTGTATCAGAAAAAATAAAAATAAAAATAAAGTACTGGGAGGTAACCCAAGGTTTTGCACATTTGATTAAAATACTGGGAGGTAGAACAGGTTATATTGGCTCAGAGGCCCAAAAAATGGCCTTATTATGAATGTAGAAATAGTACAACCTAATGCACGTTGTGGAAATATTCTCAATCATGTAATAAACCTTTAAGTTTGAGAATGGTCTTACATCACAAAGATTCAAATGGCTTTAAAATGTAATGGTATTGGAGAACGCTAACCAGAAAAATGCCAACCATTTGATTAGTCCTCTTTCACAGTTAAAGATCTATAGATTTGGAATATCCTGATGTCAGAAATAAGTGTCAGTGACTGGTTTAAAAGGTTCAGTGCAAAACTAAATATTGAAAACACACACAAATACCTGAACACTGTCATTGTTCCTCACTGTTATTCAGCTTTATAGTGCAGCTGTTTGTCTTAGTTGTATCATGTGCCGTAAACCTGCACTGTTGGTTGTTTTTTTGTGATTGTTAATGATGAATCTTTAGGCCTGTTTCTAATACTGTTAGACTTGATTTATTGCATTAATGTTGACTGTTAAAACCCTGATCAGGGACAAGGTTTGCAATTAGTTACAAAAGCAATCTTCATACAGTCGTGGAAAAAAATATTAGACCAACCTTTTTTTCTTCAATTTCTTGTTCATTTTAATGCCTGGTACAACTAAAGATACATTTCTTTGGACAAATATAATGATAACAACAAAAATAGCTCATAAGAGTTTAATTTCAGAGCTGATATCCATCCATTTTCCATGTTTTCTTGATAATAACAAAAATCACTTCAATTCTTACATCAGTAACTATGGCATTGTACTGACAAAAACAGTGCTTTTAGGCATTCCATGTTTTCTTTTCTGTCGGTTTTAGTCACATGATACACACAGGAGTTAGTACTGGATTGCATAACTATTGTTTTTGATGATTTTTGATGGTTCAATCATTTTTTTAGTTTTAATTCTTCATGTTTCAGTCCGTCTTTTGTGGTGCATTTATTAAGAATGATCATATCACTGAAAATAAAAAACTGACGTGTGAGCATGATGAATATAGGTGACTTTTGTTGGTGTAGTCACAGCTATCAGACACATAATGGAATAATGTCCTTTTCTTTTGTGCTTTTAGGCATTCCATTTTTCTGTCTGTTTTAGTCACATGTTACACACAGGAGTTAGTACTGGATTGCATAACCATTGTTTTTGATGACTTTTGAAGATCTAATAATCTTTCCCCTGCCTGTATGTATCCCTAGCAAATATATCAAGGTTAAAAGAAAAGAAAAACATTCAAATAATGTCATATATGATTGAACGTCAGAATTACAATCGTTGAATTGATTCAGTATTTAGACTACTCGCTGTTTTTTGGGTCATTTTGTGTAAGGGCAAAGTGGAGAGGAGACAGGAAAGAATGGCAGAAAGAAAAGGAATTACATGGATAAAATGAGGAGTCTGACTGGGAAAGTTGAGGCTGTTGTGTAATATTGCTAACACTGGTAACAGGAAAAGCATAAAGAGTATTAGTGGACGGGTTGTGAACTCTTATTTGCATGTTTTTCTTTCTCAAATGTAGTCTACATATCTGGTCGCCCTCCAGTCTAACTCAAAACCTTTTTTCATCCCTGGCAAGTCCAGATACTTTCACACACCACCAGCAGAATATTAAATGAACTGTAGATACATTGATCACATTGCAGGCTCCTTGGTTCTCACATGTTTGTCTTTGCAGTGTGAACAGACTAAGCTCCTCTACTCAGCTGTCATAATTTGTTAACGAGTCCTTTCAGGGGGGAAAAAAGAAAAAGAGAAGACAGAAAAAAGAAAAGAAGGCTCTTCACGAGTGACTGAAAGCAAAGGTCCATCCAGAGAGGGAACCCAGGGGCGACATCAGACCGATTTCAGACCAGCCCGTGATGGCATCTCTGTATATTTTAATATTAATGACCTCAGCCGCAAAGCCGCCTCTAAGCCTCCAACAGGTGCCCCAGCCCCACTCAAGTCTGAAAAACCGGGATCATTCAACATCCCACTATCCACAAACCACTGAGCAATAAAGACCGCAAATGAAGAGGATGAAGGCAGAGGGGAGGAAAAAGACATTAAAAGTGGAAGGGGAGTTAGAGAGTCAGCCATCTCTTGCAAATAAGTTTTTGAGTCACTTTCCCCAGCTGAAACACGGGTCGATATTTTTCCCCCCCTTGAGAAAGAGATTGACTTTTGTTTGGAGTTTGTGAGAAGTGGGAATCAGAAACGGGACAATGGGACTCCCCACTGTGAGAGGCTGAGAGGAGCCATCTCAAATCAGTCAGCCAGGGGACTGACTAATCCGTCCATTGTCCCTCCCCAGCCACCGGCCGCACATCAACACATTCGCCCCCCATTGTCCCCCACCCTCATGCAGCGGGATTTGCTCTCCCCAACAGCCAGTTTTGTCCAAGGCAGTTCGAGCGGAAGTTTCTCACTGACAATTTGCCCCAAATAGATTTGTCAGAGCGTCCAACTGCACTGCACCGACTTGTGTGTTTCTGGGTTTGGTGGGTCCTGGGTCTGTCTTTGGGGGACTTTTCCATGGAGACACTTTGGTGTGTGTGTAAATGCGTGTAAAGCTGCATGGACTCATGTGTGCAGGAAGAGGTGTGTCTATATGTAGATTACCTACGTGTGGAGGAGATGATCAGACTGTACTCACACAGGGAAAGAAGTGACTTGTGTGACAGTGATGATGGAATCAAGCATTGTGGGAACTGTAAGAGAGAAATGACATATCTGATGGCATTGTACTTAGAAGACATGAACCAATTAGCACCCACTGGTGCCACCGGTGTAGTAGAGTCACTTGTTGGCTTCAGATAATGGCTTTTCATTAAAAGATGCGTGTAATTGCTCACACATTAACTTGTCGGACGATCAGACTGGTGTTTGCCTCCCATGGGTTTGACACAACATGAGGCACTTGCATTGTTTAGACTTGAGAATAAAGTTGTCCTAATGAGTCAACTAAAAATGTATCTTATAGATGTAATTGCTTATATTATGATGACTATCAGTGGATTAAATTCATTCACTTGGTCTTGTGTGCAAAGAGACTCACACCAGTAAAAAACATTTCCAATGCTCAAGGAAGGAGGAAGTAGTACCATTAAAAAAGATTCAGTTACAGGTATATGTCATACTTGGCAGATTTTGGAGTCTGCTAGCTACATTTGATCCTATTTCCCCCTTTTGTTATTATCAAGATCAGACCAGTTGTTGGATTAAAAAAAAAATCTCTGTCAAGTTCATGGACTCACACTGTGTAAAGCTGTACATGAGAAAAAAATGAACTGAATGGTGAAGCAACTGTAAACTTCAACCAAATCCACCTCAGATCCTGAAACCGAACCATCTGCTTCAAAAAAGTGTAAAATAAAGTCTGGATGGGGCCTGTTAAAGGCCTTTGGAAAAGCAGAGGACAGGTAACCTGCATCCTGTGGTGGAACTGTCCATGGTGCTGAAAACAGGATGCACATTATGAGCTTATTTATCATGTTTAATAATATTATTATGTATTGAACTCTGGAAGATGTCAGAAAAATGTGCTTCAAATTTCATTATCATGACGTTTTCATTTACAGTCAGTCCATTCATGTTGGGTTTTTAACTCTCAGGTGAGGAGATGCTTCTTCACAGATGAGCTCATCATCTCCAGGACTAATACTCTCTGTGGGTAAGTTAACTGACCATAATCTCTTCGGCCAGTTTTAAAGGATGCGGAGTTGCACGGGCCATTCTCTATTATTTGTTCTCTGGAGCTTAGTGACTTCTTCTTAAAGCCAATTGGTTTACGCATGGTCGGTTAGGGGCCTGCGCAGAGCGAGAGCAGCAGTAAATAAAAAGATGGATAAAAGACGGCCTCCACTCAGACACAAACAATGTCAAATATAGTGCAAATGCAAACACTTAATCTCATCTGTACGCTGCATTGAAGGACTGTTGTTATTCTCATTTCCTCACTAAAATATCTAGAAAAGTATCTGAAATTCAACAGGTGTATCTTCACTGGTCTTTGCTTTGGAAAACATGTCAACACACTCCGCACACACCAGCAGTTCCTCTGTATCTTTTTGTCGTGACTTTTGCCGGACTCTCCCTCATTCCTCGTTGTTATAGTCTCGCCTAGTATGTCAAGTAGTCGCATACTGATGCTGAGCCCCTAAAAAACAGATACACAATCCACTGCCGCCTTTGTTAACGTCATTTCATTGACTGTTAGAGGAGAAGAGAGTCACTAATACAAAAAGTGAAAGAAGGCAACCCCGGCAACCATGATGTTGGTTATATTTGTGTAAAGGCTATCAGTGAATGACGAGGATTAGAACGAGTTAAGGAGATTATGTCACACATTCACCATTCACCCACCCCAGCCACCCACACACATGCACACACACACACGCACACACACTTAGAAAGAACTCAAGATTTGATATCTGGGAGTGGCAACGTGAAATTAATCACTGTTCATTTTATACAGTGTATGCTTTTGCTTTTTCATTAGCATAGGTAAACTCGCAGAAGTAATAGAAATGGTCGTTAAGTTGCTTCAGTTATTAAAAAAATAACTTAAAAGGTTAAAGGAAGTCTGTGTACTGCTTTTATTGTACTCTATTTATAGAAGAAAAACACAATATGGGGCTACAAACTTTCTATTGAGGACCGAGGGCTTTCTGTGGGTCCTTCCAGGAAAATCAAAGGAATATTATAGAGATTCCTCCTCTGGCTGGTTAGTCCTCAGCCTTATCCGTTCAGCTAAAGGGCAGGTTGAAAGACACAACAATGGCTAATTGCAATTAACTACGCCTCTCCGCCTCGCCCTGTCCGCTTAAATCGACACTTTGTGCGCCCATATGGCCCGCAGTGTACCGTGGGAATGAACACAATTAAAAACAGAATATGGATTGCTGGAGTTACCCGGCGAAAGCACAGCAAGCTGTCAAGGTCAGGGTGTCAGTGAGCGGGCCTGGAACCCAACCCCGACCCCACGGACAAACCGGTTTGTACCCTGGTGTCAGAGTGGGATCACGGACTATAAAGGGTCTGGTCTGTGGGGAGTACAGTTACACAGGATGGAAGACCCACTAATAGGTTTACACACCTGTTTAGGAGAGTTAAGAAGGTATTGTTACTATTATTACAAACTATTATTAGTTGTAATATGTGGAATTATAGGGCTTATGCGTAATGGTAGAGCAGAATACAAATTCCTCATTTCCTATTTCGTCTTTTTCTATGTTTTTATGTCTTGCTTTGTTGTTTGCTGTTTTGGAGATAACAGCAGGAAATATACAGCTTGGAGAAAATAATAACTTTATTTTGGAAATATAGTTACAGCCCATTTTTAGTAATATGTTCTTGAAATATCTATCTATCTATCTATCTATCTATCATGAAACAAACTAAAGTAAAAAAAAAAAAAAAAGTTACTACCCGGTAACAACAAAAATGTGCGTTTTAAATTCACATTCCAGCTTTCCTCATGTTTAATGTGCACCATCAAAAGTCTCTCTTTATACTCTGTTTTAATTTCTTCCCATTTCACGTGTGACGAAAGCAACTGTCTGAGCTTCTCTTTAGCCTGAAATAAGTGTCAAACAGGTCAGCATTCATGTTCCTTTCATTTTGTTTGGTTTTATTTTCCCGCTTTTATTCCTGGAAAGAGCTCTCCGAATTTATGATACTTTGAGCAAATTCTACACTGATGATGCAAATAATATAGTAAATTAAAAACCTATCAACTAAACCAATCCAGCCTGGAGTGATAGAAAAATCACATACATGCATAAAAGGTACATATCACACGTGTTAGTTGTTTGGGGTGCTTCGGGATCCATGAGCAAGGCACTTTGCATCACTTTACACACACTCGCACGCACACACACACACACACACACACTCAGCCAGTGACGTCAGGCCGGAGTTTGGAGTAGAAAGCCAAGTGGATGAAGGAAGTGGAGATCTCCACCCTCCAGCCTCCCCCTGACACTTCTCATAAATATTACCAAGGCTTATTTGGGGAACTCGCACCAGAAAGTCACATCGTGTCCTGGTTTTAACAAGCTTTTCACCTGTGTTAGTTTCTGAAATTTGATTTTTCTTTTCCTCGCTGCTTTGGCACCATCGGATGCGCTCTCAGCTGCGTTTCACCAACTCCAACTTTATGCACCGGCTGTTGCGCCCAGAGCAGGAGGGCTGCTGGAGCCGTTAAGCGGTTGGTGTCCCCAGTGTCCCCGGCCTGTGGTGCTGCTCTGTGCACCAGGACTCACCCTACAGAGAGTCTGTCCGGAAGGCAAAGTTTACCCAGTAGAATGCATCACCGTGCGTCTTGATCCGTGGTGTTCGACCGGGAAAGGCTGTCAAAGTGTGCGACGCGGGACCCTGACTTGTCGATCTGATCGCTGTGGGTGAAAAATCCTGAACAGTGGTGCCGTTTCCCGAATTGTGCTGATTTGCGGGAAAGAGCCAGAAGAGACGGGATTTGTTTGATTCTGTACTGTATTATTAAGTCGACTATCCATGATGAGCAAACCAGCAGGATCAACAAGTGGCTGTTTGGATATTCTGAATGTCAAATCCAGTAAGTGTCGCTTTTCTTTTTCCCACAGCCTCTAAAGACTCCAGTATGTTGCAAAAAAAAGTATTCTATGTCTTTAAAAAATATCTATACAAATCCTCTGGACAGTCTGACAGATTACTGACATCACTTGTGTCATCAGAACTTTACCACGATAAGTCACTTCATCCCTCATGGTTTCACTAAAATGGGATCGTTGGCAGTTTCCCTCGTCCGTTTCTTTTCCCGAATGCAGTATTTGAACAAACGTCCTTCCATGAATTATACTTTAACTTATTTACGCCTGTTGGAATTAAAATTCTGTGGAAAAGTTTGCATTTTTAATTGTTATTTTTATTTTTGCGAAATGTACGTAAAGAAAACCACATTTGTTTGGTGTATTCCTCTTAGAGTTGTCCACTTATTCCCACTATGATGCCACTTGTTGCCAGTTATTTCATTCGGAAAAAATTTAAAACAACTATTAAACAACGAATGCATTTGATATCCGATAAAATTAGTATTTTTCTTAACACGATACATGAAAAAGATTCTCTTGTCATTATGGCCAAATATTTTATCGTTTTAAAATGCGTAAATATGTGTCCGTGCGTCGTTTCCAAACTGTAAAATAATATTTAAAAAAAATAGTAATCTGACTAATCATACATTTTTTTCTGTGATTTTACTTTGGCTGGGATTCTTGCAGGGCCGAAGATTTCATTTTGACTCATTATTTTATATTAAATTACAAAGGCATATTTTTTCTTATACAAATTATTTCAGGAGTCACACTGGGTCTAAATCACATTTAAATCAAAACGTACAGGCCTAAAGTATGGTATTTTTCTGCTTCAAAAACGGAAAATATCTGTTAAATTAGTATTTTCCTAAGCGTTCCTTTAATTTAGGTCAAAACACTGGGTTGTTCCTTATCCTCATGTGATATACAAATATATTTAAATTGTGTAACACGTTCATAAAAATCACACAACGTTCCAAACAATGCAGTCACCTTATGGGTGGTCACTCAAACCTTCCCTCTATTCAGTAAAACTTAATTTCCAGTTCTTTTAGCAGGTTTTTGCCTTGATGGTGATTACGTTAATAGAATATGCCATATATCTTCAAGCAATTACTGCACACAATGGAGACAAATTGGACCCCTACAGCGGGAAGTTAAATACATTTCCTCCATTCACAACAAAATTGTACGTCATTTTATTTAATTGACTCTCAACAATGTACAGTTTTGAGTTTGTCCGGGCTTTTCTTGGTCGGATTCTGTGCGCTTTTGTTACTGTGTAATTTAATTTTGCGTAAAATCTAACAGTACGCAGTTGAACTTGACTTGCGTGTTTTAAGGTTTAATAATTACCGAGTCATGGTTCCGATCAGAACAGGAATTATTTGTATTTTTATTTATATTTCACTTAATTTTTTTTTCTTTTTTTACATTTTGAAATATGCCTGTCATTAAATACACAGTGGGCGTAAATCTTAGCTTACTCTCATGAAAAGATGAGCAGTCCATGCATATAAAGAAACTTTAGAGACATTCATTCCATATATAAAGTTGACTCTTCCTATCTTTTGGCAATTACACGGCTGTGGTCTACAATTAAATAGCCTACATGGGCCTTCTGATTCTTAATAATCTGCCAATTGAAGCGCTCTAACTCTCTCCTGAAGTCATTGTTTTTGCTGCTGAGTAGTTATTCCCATGCTACCCTTTTTGACGGGTCACTGGTGAATCAATGAGCAGGTGGCAAAACGTCAGTGTAATTACATAGACGGCTTTTCCCTCCAGAATAAAAAAAGACTCCCTCATATGCATACAAATATACTTCTTTTTCATCGATTTGAATACAACATCTTCACAAAAAAAAAATCACATTTTTTCATCTACACCGGGGTCGATTTACATACACTTCATTTGAGTTGGTGAAACGAGTTGGTGCGCATTATTCTCATGGTGCAGTGTCACTCCCTAATCCTGGGGCCTATAGACCTGCGGGATAAAGCAGCTGTCGAGTCCCATTATGAAAGGGAGTTGGCAGCTTGTCGAGATCCAGGCAGTCAGACGAGGTTCAATGGGGGAAAATCATTAAGTTAACACTTTCCCCTAATGTCTCCATTGTGCGCCCTCGGGTCATTGTCTTAGAGAGCTCAGATATGACGCTTCCCACCGGACTTTATTCTCCAAATGTGCGCAGTGAATTCCCATGGTCGGACGAGGCGCTGTCCAGTGTGTGTGTGTGTGTGTGTGTGTGTGTGTGTGTATGTAGGTGTGTGTGTATGTGTGTAAGAGAAAACAAGTGATTTGCTGAATGATTTGTCGACAGATCCTCAGCATATCTAAATAATTCATCTTTGGTCCATGATATTTGAATCTTGTAGGTTCATGTAAGTGTGAACTCACTTTACTGGATTACATCAGACACTGTAGAAGCCATTAGTAACAGTTAAAAACACAATTCTCTCAACTTTCAGGTCAGCTTTACCAATTGGTCTTCGCTCAGGCCATACGTCACAACTGACCACTGAATTGAACACAGACTTTTCTTAATTGCTGATGTTTCAGTAGGCTCTCTAACTGAATTGTGGGCCTCTCATAGGTCGGATTCTGGACATCCCCTGCAAAGTGTGCGGCGACCGGAGCTCAGGGAAACACTATGGTGTTTACGCTTGTGACGGCTGCTCCGGATTCTTCAAAAGGAGCATCCGGAGAAACAGAACCTACGTCTGTAAATCTGGCTCTCAGGTGAGGCCTGGGTGCCATATGTTTCGTTTTTCCTCTATTTTTTTCTTCTTTTCACTCACAACAATTGGGAGCCTTTTTAGTTACTTTATTTTAGTTAATTTATTATAATTCTCAATACTTTATCTCATTTGAGCAACTATTAAATCTTACGTACTATAAGATTTTTCCCCAAATAATCAGGATTAAAGTCATTTAATTGCTTTGAAACGAAATAAATTAACAGTTTACGCAGAGAATGCGCATTTTACGCACAGCCTCTGTTTATATTCCCCTTCTGTTGCTGTGTTAAGTCTCTCTTGATGACTCTAATTGTGTTATGCCTGCACCATTAAGTATCTAGCTAAACACCGTGCTCCTGTAAAATATCAGGTGTAATCCAATCTAATGTGATGACTGGAAGGCGAGGATTTAGGCAGCAGAGGGCGGGATAGAGTTCTTATCCTCAGGGATGAGGCCGCACTGGAGCTGCAGGGGAGCAGGTCGATAACTACACAATAATAGCACGATCTTTCACCTGGAGATTGGCCTCCCGGGAAGATAATAACATAAGCATTGTGTTGTGGAGGCGGAGAGAAATCTAACTGAAGCCTGTAACATTTTATCTCTTTTTTTCTCCTCTGTACAGGGTGGCTGTCCCGTAGACAAAACTCACAGAAACCAGTGTCGAGCGTGTCGTTTGAAAAAGTGTCTGGAAGTGAACATGAATAAAGACGGTAAATGAGCTTAATTTTTTTTTAAATTTGGTTGTAGGCAAATAATTAAGGGGAAGGCACTTGGAAAGGAAAGGCTTTTTAATTAAGTGTCAAAAAAAACTCACCAGATTTGAATTGTTTTGATGGATAACAGAATAAAGCAGACACGCATTACAGTAGCTTTACCTTTTAACTTTGTATTTGTGTGAATATTTTACTTTCGTGATCAGAAGAATCACCTCAAAGCTTTACAAAAACGCAATTAACACATTTCATAAAGCAGGCACCCACGCGTGCATGCACCAGTTCTTCACTCCGTGTCACCTCTGTCACGTTTCACAGCCGTTCAGCACGAGAGGGGGCCCAGGACGTCCACCATCCGCAAACAGGTCGCCCTATATTTCCGAGGCCACAAAGAGGTGAACGGATCATCAACCCATTTCCCGGGATCCTCTCTGCCTGGCCCGCCCTTTTTCACCACGGTCACGCAACTAGAGCCACACAACTTGGAGATGGGCACCGTGGCCACGACACCAGAGAGACAGGCCATTGTGGGTCTGGCACAGCCCACGCCTAAGGTATAGAGTGTATTAAACAACTGATTACTAAGACTGTGGGTGTATTTGTTGGTTTTGTGTGCCTAACATTTCCACGCATGTATTTGTAATATTTGTAGCATTCTAAATGTTATTAGGGGATTACATTTTTTTTTCAGTCAGGGTTAGAAGTTGAAATTCTTGTCCCGATTTAACAGCCCATAAGAGCCACAAATCCGCCAATTAGATTTCTCTCTGTAAATCCACCACTAGCAAAGCCTAATAATTATAAAACCAGGTGCCGGGGCTTGGAATTTGACCTTCTGTGCACCACTCTATGAAATGTGTTTCATTATAATATGACAATGACGACAACCTTCATCTTAACCTTTGTCCTCCAGTATCCTCATGAGGTCAGCGGCACCCCCATGTACCTGTACGAGGTCGCCACGGAGTCTGTGTGTGAGTCAGCTGCGCGCCTCCTATTCATGAGCATCAAGTGGGCAAAAAGTGTGCCCGCATTCTCCACACTCCCCTTATCTGACCAGGTACTTTTGACTGAAGGGCTGCGGGAATTCTTTACACGTGGGCACCGAGAGTTATAAACAAGGTTAAAAGCTTTGTGGGAGTCCAAATGTTATTTTGTACGAGCCGTTTTATTGAGAAAAGCAGCCAAGAATTTGGAGGCATTAGGCTTCAAAAGCTGTGTGAGAATACCAAATAAATTGGATGTAATGTTTAAACAGTGCACCTACGAGATCAATTCAAGACATTCAGTGAAAAGGTGGTGAGGATTACTGAATTAGTGTTTACCAAACGCCTTGACATGTGCACATTGAAAACAAAAACTATATCCTTCCAGTTTTACGCAATTAACATGCTACCAACTCAGATTTGATCCACACAAAAGTAACCGAATTAATTCTTTTTTTCAGCTGATTCTATTGGAAGATGCTTGGAGGGAACTCTTTGTTCTGGGCATTGCGCAGTGGGCCATCCCTGTGGACTCTACTACACTGCTCGCGGTTTCTGGTAGGTGAATCAGAATAAAGGTCAGCTCAGGCCTCATAAACTACCGACTTATAATGTAAAATGTTGTCCTGCATTCTGATTTTTTTTTTACCCTCCAACATTCCCTAACAGGGATGAACACTGAAAACACAGAGAGTCAGAGAATGAATAAGATCATGTCAGAGATACAAGCACTGCAAGAGGTGGTCACCCGGTTCAGGCAGATGCGCCTTGACGCAACAGAGTTCGCCTGTTTGAAATGCATTGTGACATTCAAGGCTGGTGAGTATTGTCTGGTCTTACTGGGGAATACAAGGGTTTGATTTCTACCATAATGCCCTTAAGCAAACTGAAGCTGGACCGGCTCGTTGGCAAATCAGGTGTTTTGATCATTTATTAAATTCTGCTTTTGTTTTACAGTTCCCACGCATGGAGGCTCTGAGTTAAGAAGTTTCCGCAACGCAAGCGCCATAGCTGCGCTACAAGACGAGGCACAGCTGACCCTCAACAGTTACATACACACAAGGTGAGACTTGACTTAGTCTTATAATAGAATCAAAACATAAAGGAGAGACAGCGAGATCCTGCTGACACAAAGACTGAAATGCGCAAAGTTCCGTTCAGATACATTAAGGCCCCTTTAAGGCCACTCCAAAAACACTTTATTTGTTGAGTGATCATAGGTAGATTTTTTCCCCCTGTTTTTTTTCAACCTTTTAAGGAGGCCATTAGGGATGTAGTTTGTGATAAAATGTTCTCCACTTCTTATAATTTATTTTTGATAATGAAAAAAACACTTACGTCGGGCTTCAGGAGTGCAACCTTTTTGTAGCACATTCTTTTTCAAACTTGAAAGTGAAGACTAAACCTAAAAAGAAATTCAAGATTTAAAGGTTTGTTGTCATGTACACAGTGAGGAAAGATGTTCCCTAAAGAAAGTCATTCTTTGCTGTTCATTGAATGTCAAATATACATATTTAAGTATAAATTGATGAAAGATCCAAAAAGGGATTAAGAATAGAACAAGATAGATACAAAAGAAAGATTTTTTTAAAGTGCAAAAAAATGCTCAATGCAATGTAATGGTGTAATTCTATGCACGTGAAAGTGTAAAGAGAAGAGTACAGGAGTCTAATGAAAGTGGGAAAGAAACAGACTCCTATCTTGTTCTATTTTTGTATCAGCTGTATCTTTGGTATCTTGGAAAAAACATGAAGGTTCTATACATAAACAGAATAAAATGTTCAGCAAGAAAACATACTTACCTTGCTTTACATTAGATGATTCAAGCTATAGCCGCATATTTTCATCCTCTAACAGTGGGGGTTAAATGGAATAAACTCTAAGGATATATGGCCTTAAACGTGAAATGATCGTAGTATAGTTGATTAATTTAATGAAACCATGCACCATCGGGGCCTTGTGTGATGCGCACAGGTGCAACAGATGAACTTGGCTTTCAATTAACAGCTATTCATGCCAGGTGTGCGTAAATTGGAGCGACTCAGACGCTCATTACTTTGCGTCGGGGACAGACACTGACTGTAATGATGCCTTCCAGGTACCCGACCCAGCCCTGTCGCTTCGGGAAGCTGCTCCTGCTCCTGCCGGCGCTCCGCTCTGTCACCCCGTCCACCATAGAGGAGGTGTTCTTCAAAAAGACCATCGGCAACGTTCCCATCACCAGACTCCTCTCCGACATGTACAAGTCCAGTGATATATGAATCCTGGTCATTTCCTGAGCCAATGAAAAAACACTTGAGCTGAAAAGACCCGGACACCCCCACCCCATCCTGCAGGGGACAGTGTCAGATCATAGCAGTTGGACCGCTGGGTTGGGTTTATTTTGCTGAGCACAGAATCTCTTAGGCCATGTTAAGGGTAAAAGGAAACAGCCTATTTAGGGTCTATTGAAACAATGACTGCAAAACGGCTGTAATTCACCAAGTAGCCTGTTAACAGTCGCTCTAGTGAAGATTAGCTTGTAACTTTCAGTATAGAATTGCTTGTACGATACTGAAAAAAATGCAATCTGATGTAGGCGCAGACAGCCTGCAATGTTAAATATTGCCTAAAGACTCTGTAGGGCTCCCGCCGACTATGTTTGACAAAGAAATGTTATATATTCAATTTTTCGAGTGTCTGTGAGACCAATGATCTTGATCAATTCAATCTTTATTGCTGTATTCAATCTCAATGGAGGAAACCAAAAAGAAGACGCATGCGTAATGGGGGAAGTGAGTCGCTGTCCCTCGATGTGGTGCTGAAACCAAACGCACGGGGCAACGAAGAAGTGCAACTTTATGAATAATTGGAGCGAAAAGAAAAACAGACTTTTCAAGGATGAGACTGAACTGCCTCCTGACTGTACAACTACATTCATCTGATGGTGTTTGTATTTAAGTGGTTAACGTCCTGTTTGTGTTGGTGTGTCCTGTTTGAGGCACAGCATAAAAAATGTTTAGGTCGACTTTGTAAAGTTAGACACTAACACTGGATAAAACAATATTCAGCACTTGGAACTGTGTTTGTTGCCTGTGATGTTTTTTTTTTTTTGTTTGTTTTTTTTAATTTTTTTGCTGTGATTACTTGGAATTATAACTATTTAGAGTTGTAACCAAGGAATAAAAGACACTGAACTAAACTGTATCCACATAGTCCAGACAGAAAATTACTTTTACATATCACTCCAAATAATGAGAATGTTTTCCTCAAATCTAATTTGTTGATTAAATTAACATCTCCTCGCAGGATAGTTTATATCTTATATTATTATCTATGATGTTGTTTGGATGTGTTACTTTGCTGCCAATCAATTGCAAAACGCACAATAGCAATAAAAAATAAAAAAAAAACTAGAGTGTACTTGAGCGTGAGGACATTTCACCTATTTTATTGGAAAATTTTCAAAATAAACAAAAATGGCACAGCAGTATACAAATCTCAAAATGCATATAGCCAGTAGAAATACTGCAGTTCCCTCTGTGTATAGTACTTGTTCCTTACTAGAAAATCATTGTGGTAACTGGGCAGGTGCTGGTCAATTCCCACACATGCTTCCTTTTAAACAGGACCAACTAAAGATGACTCGAGGTCCATTAAATGTGTCTTTAGTTGCTAGTATGGTGAGCAACATGCCAATATAGGATATACAATGGGAAACACTGTGGAGCTTTACAAGAGCTTAGCATACATAGAACTCTCATTTAATGTTACTATATAAATGAATATATTCATGACATAGCTAAATGATAAATACATAATATATCCATGTTAGTGGCATTTCCAGACATAAAGAGAAATTACTATAAATTACTTTCAACCACAGTTATGTGTTGAACATTCTTGACTCCAATTAGAAAGTGAAAACAAACACCGATCAGGGTGACTAATTAAACAAAAAGAGGCAGTGAATGATATTATTTTGGGGCATGGGGGGTGGGGTTTGTCATTGAAACGTTTATTGTCTGAGAGAAACCTGGAGCAGTGAAGAGAGCTTTGGGATGTGGGCCCAACTGGGCTGAGCAGGGCCGGACCAAGCCAGGCCAAGCGGAGCCACTTTCTTCTATCAGGCTTGTCTGACTTTGGATGGGGTGTAGTTCTTGTCCACGGACTCCTCCTGTAGAAACATGTGCAGGCATCGCTCGTTCTGGGCCAAAGGGTGACCAGCCACTCTGCAGAGTACAAGCGCAAGAGGCAGGGATGAAACTGCGACTTCAAAGACAAGGCCTGATGTTATGGAGACACAGTAATACAGACACACAGGATCAGCGGGAAAAATTATTAGACCACCCGTTTTCTTCAATTTCTTGTTCATTTTAATGCCTGGTACAACTAAAGGTACATTTCTTTGGACAAATATAATAACAAAAATAGCTCATAACAGTTTAATTTCAGAGCTGATATCCCATGTTTTCTGGGTAATAACCAAAAATCACATCAGTTCTTACATCAATATGTATGGCATTGTACTGACAAAAACAGTGCTTTTAGACATTCCATGTTTTCCTTTCTGTATGGTTTAGTCACGTGATACACACAGGAGTTAGTACTTGATTGCATAATCATTGTTTTGATCACTTTAGATGGTCTAATAATTTTTTTCAGCACCTGTACATTATCAGAGGACACCTTTTTGCCACAGGTTGGGAAGTTCTGTTAAAGGGACAGAAAAGGAGTTGGGGTACTATAGTGAATGCTGGTCTGTGTTTTGTTGCACAAGAGTTCAAATCCTGATACCTTGGCATTAAGCCCTTAATGCCAATTGATGCAAATTCGCATCACCCCCCCCCCCCCTCCATAATGCATGCAACAAAAAAATACTATCTACTTGAAAGAAACATTTTTTTTTAACCTTTCTTTTTTTTACATGATTGGAAATCAATTCAGGCATTAAGGAGTTGATGCCAAAAAAAAAAAAAAATTACATTACACATTGAGAGTATATATCTTAAGTTTTATTGGTCAATTCGTCAATAAATACAACTATTTATTTGTGGTTTAACTCAAGTTGTCCATTTCAACTTTTTAAATGTATTTTTCCCACAGCCTGATATTTTCAACATAAAGCACTTTAACATAAGTAAAAGAATTGATTCAACACAAGTTGAACTTCAAAATGTATAAACTAAAATGTATGGGCTGCATTCATGAGTGTAAATGAGTTTTACTCCCTTAGCAAGAACACATTTTTTGATACATGTTAACTACTCAATTTATTCAGTGCCATAGAAGTATTGAAATTTGTTACACAGTTCTAATTGGTATGGCGGAAAGTCTACTTTCCAATCACCTCTATTACTAGTTATCCAAACAGATGTAGAAAATACATTTGGGCTGTGTTTTCTTCTGTTAAAGCCACTTTGACATTAGTCTTCTCCAAATGTCCTCTGAGATGACGCAGAAAAGCTTAACGAGAAGCAGCCAGTGCACCTGAGACCCTTGAACATTACATTTCTCAAATATGATTTTTTTTCCCGTAGAATATGACAATGCGATGACATTGTACATATGCACCCACCTTAAGCCTTAATGAAAAATATTTCAGACAAATTAAGCAGACTCAGAAAGACTTCACAGGTCAAATACCATTGAAATACCTGCAAAGATCAAAAGCACCCCTTTGCAAAATCGGAAAATTTGGATCTCTAAAGCAACTCCATAACAGAAGTACTATGAAATCTCAAGGCTTGGTTTGGTTTTTGAGTCGAGACGAAGGTGAGAATGTAAGACCTTCTTTCTTATTTGAAGCCTGAATTATGGTTAACTAGCCTAATCAAAAACTGATGTTATTTCCTCTCCTCCTTCTCACTTGTTTTGTGATGACAATCATGTTTACCATTCCAAAAGATTTCCTCTTCACAATGCTCTCAATCACAGATTAAACAATCCTGCTAGCCACATCGCCCAGTATTAAGTCTGAACAATGACATGATCAACAGCAGTGTTTCATTCACAGGAAGCAAGAGGAAAAAAAATCTTAATTGCCAACACATTCTCATCTTCTTTAAAAAACATATTTATGGTTTTTAATTTTCTCAACTGTCTTTGCGCACTTAATATTCCAACAGGAAACATTGATGCATTTGCACATGAAACAAAGATAATGGGCAAGTCTGCAATCAAAGCAAATAATTACAATCACACTGTAACTTTTATTGTTCTGCAGCTGAAAATGAGGACATGCTGGATCAAAAATAAGCAGAGGTGCACACACCATCCCATGGAACCACGCGCTGTAATTTGAGCTGCAATTATCATAAATTACACATCAACAATAAAACAAATGTGGAAAAAATTATGTTGTGGGGGTGCACACTTGAGTCCTCTTGGTTGTTCTTGTCCTTTACAAGGTAATTATAAAAGAGAATTAAGGAGGATAGTGAGAAAAAGACCTGACCATCTCTGTGAGTTCAGCTTGTTAACAATGTGAAGAGAAGTGAAAAAGTTGAATCTACTTACTGCACACAAGTGTTTCATTGTTCAGGAGAGTTAAAATAATAGCTTGCTAAGGCAGAAGCTGCATATGATTGTGGCTACAATGAAAAACAATTGGAAAGAATAAATCATTTTAACCTCCTAAGTAGCGGGGGAAACACTAGAAGACGGGGAAACTGCAGACAGCCTTACTTGTTGAGAAATTGCTCCAGACCTTGTCTCCTTTCTTCAATGAAATTTTCATCAAATATCCCGTCATCCCCTCGGAAAGGAAGCTGCCGGAAAAAAGCCTTCCCTGGGAGAGGTGGAACAACCACCTGAGAAAATTCACAAACCAAAGAAAACCATAAAACAACAGATGCAGGGTAAAGCGCTGATGTGTTTAGAGAATGAAAATACAAAAACAACAGAAATAATTGTTTTGTAATTACACAGAATATAAAACATTTAACTTGCAATTTCTAATTAAAACAAGGAAGAGCAGGACAAAGACACAAGGTGAGCTCTTTGTAGCAAACGGCAAAGAATGAAAACATTGATATTCCAACAACTTTCTTCAATCCAGCCTAGATATTTAGATTATTTCAATAAACCTACCTTGCTCTCCCTCTCCAGCTCTGCTCTGAGCCACTCAAAGTCACTGTATCGCCTCCGTACACACGACTCCTTCAGCTTGAAGATGGGAAGGTTTGTCTGTGAACATAAAATACTTACATAAATGTAAAGCTGCCAATTGTCAAACATCTTATTTTACATATTAACAGTCTAAAAACATGCAAGAATCATTTACAATGGAAGGAAACTGGGTAGAAACGGCTTCAATAATGTCCTGTGCATCCACAGTTTTACAGTGCTTACTTCTCTTAATCAAAAGAAAATCTGTTACACTAGAACTAAACCAGCCCCACAGTCCTGAAATTCAATTAAAAACTAAAACAGACAATAAAAAAAATCTCTAGCCCCAGCCCCTTTTTATTGATCTGCTCCATAATTTAATGGGTTCGTCCATGGCCCGTGTACTATTCATTCAACAAGTTTCATGAAAATCAATGGAGTAAATTTTGTACCATCCTGCCGATACAGTGACAGATGTGCATCATTATACTACTTCCTCCGGGTATCTAAAATACAGGAATAGAAAATCTCAGTTTCAGTTCTCTGTCACTACTTCAAGCATTGTATTCATGGTTTGTTGTACATCTGTGCAAGTTATTTGTGATGCATGTTGGGTTTTTATGTTAATAATGTTCAGTGAGGTAATTCTGTCTGATTTTATGTAATTTAGGCTACTCATTTCTTCTTACTCAAAGAAATTAATATAACCTAAAGGATTTAGAGCAATAATTAAACCTTTGACAAGTCACTGTATACATTTTTAATGGTAAAAACCACCAAAACCATTAGAGTAAAGCATTTCCTTTGGCAATGGTGTAAATAACACATTTATTAGTGAAGCAACAGGGAGTGGCTGTGCCAACTTGAACAAAAAGAGAGTGAAAGCCTTTTTGCAGCAGATTTTGAACATAGCCTTGTGTTAGTACTCTGACTTCATTAAAAGGAAAAAAAGAGGGGAAAACAAAGACTTCTTTTAATTGAACTAAACTGAATAGAAAAATTGAAACTGGCCTCCGGTTAAAAGTTCACTTATGTTTTGCTCACCAAGGTCTGTTGCTCTAAAAATGTTTTGCCATTTTTGTGTGCTCATGTGTACTACGGCACAGATGTGTGCATAATTCCAAGTTGCTGTTGACAAGCACTTGAGAGTGAATGTCATATTAAAACTGGAAGATGTTTCGACATTGACAGAGAACATTGAAGCAAACAGCACATTACAGCACAATGCCAAAGCTCTTCACTTGTTCTGACAGCACATGGCCATGCCATGACAATGTACAAACAAGAGTGAATGAGCATTTCATTGGCAGGCAACATTCAGAGAAGGTCAGAATTCATGGAAGAAGGAATCACAAGAGCACAGCAATTGAGCAAGTAGGTGCAGCATGAATACAGTGTGAGCAGCAGATTGATCGATCGCAGACGAATGTGACTGTGTGCAATAAAGGAAGTTAACTAGAAGGCTGAGTAAATATCTGAATAAAAGCAAAACCAGGGGGTGTATGTGGTCATAAAGGAAGAGCAGAACAACAGCTTCATCTGGTCTATATAAGACTATCTGAGGATGAGGGAGGACAGGAGCAGTCTTTTAGTGCTCATGGTCTCTCTTTCAGTCTCTTCTCTCTTTATTTCCCTCAGTATGTGATAATAAGTCAGATTTTCTGACCTTGAGAGTCCTCGTGTGGTTGCTCCTTGGAGAAAACATAGGTATGTGTTCCTCTCAGAGGAAACAAATGCCATTCTCTAGCTGAGATTTGGGATATAGCAAAATTTTGCAACAATTTTTTTTAAACGAAGGAAAGCGCTACAATATGACATTTGACTTTATCAGTGGGTTAATAATAATGTTTCCAAAACACTCAGTCACTCCCTCTCCTGAATGTTACCATTTCAATCATGTAAATTTATGAAGTTCTTTGTACTTGCCATTTTTGGTGCTTTGTGCCCCGACATTCCTGGGTCACTTGACAAGATTTCAACCTAATTTATTTTACAAGTATTTGAACTTGGCAGACAACATGAGATATTAACTGCAAGGAGGAAAAAAGGAGGGAAAGAACCAAATACTGGCGGAAGTTACATGCACATGTAGCAAAAGCTGCATAAACTGAAGGCTGTGGTTGCCAATTACAGCATAAGCACCGTCTACATATGTGTGATGGTATTGGATAGAGGCCATGTGTAGTGTCCTGCAATGAGTTACACTGATGCAGGGAAGGGAATCAACTGATACAAATCCCTCTGTTGATTTGGCTGATCAGCCCAGTTCTCCACCAAGTCTCTTGCTGATTTCAAATTGTTATTAGTTTTTTGTGGAAAAGAAATTTTAAAAAATTACAA
>JAQQZY010000017.1:31340450-31360187 GCA_030068375.1 Ostorhinchus rueppellii | reverse complement strand
AGTGCATGTCTTTGGATTGTGGGAGGAAACCGGAGTACCCGGAGAAAACCCACGCAGACACATGGAGAACATGCAAACTCCACACAGAAAGGGCCCGAGGATCGCCCAGGAATCGAACCCGGGTCCTTCTTGTTGTGAGGCACGAGTGCTAACCACTGCACCACCTATTTTTAAAACATTTTTCTAAAAAATAAAACTTGTGCTGGACACTAGAAATAATGTACTCTCAAATTATATAAGTTTTCAAAAGGTGATTTTAAATTTATTTTTTTATTTATTTATATGTTAACCTTCCCTTGACCAGCCCCAAAAGTTTAAGATTCTTTAAGAGATGTCTTTGGTCCAGTTGAAAACAATGTTAATTTTGGTCGTATTAATTACAGCAGCTCTGGGTATTTAATGCATTTTTGTACCAAATTTAAGTTGGAGAAATCCTGCTACAGGTTTCTACTATAAACAAGTCAGTGTTATGAAGACTGGTGGTAAATTTGTGTCGTTTTGAAATGAGGTCTTGTACCCTAATACCAAATTTTTCTAATTTGTTGATTTTGTCTTAGGAAATAGTTTTTATTATGAATTTTAAGCCAGAGCAATTACCTCCGGCAAGGAGATTATGTTTTCATCGGCGTTGGTTTGTCTGTCTGTCTGTCTGTTTGACTTTTAGCAAGATAACTCAAAAAGTTATGGACGGATTTTCATGAAATTTTCACAGATTGTCAGAAATGGGGTATCCTACAGATGATTAGATTTTGGTGGTGATCTGTACATTCAGCGTCATCTCGTGAATGAAAATACAAACACTGCCTTGGCGGAGGTCTGCGCTCTCCGAGTGCTTCTCTAGTTATAGTATTTTATCTCTTTTTTGTTAGGGGGGTGTAAGCACAGTAATTCTTAGATAAAAGATGATATATGAAGTTTCTGATACAGGTACATCTCAGCATTGACTTTGTTGCAACAGCTCACTGTGCTCTAATTTTATCATTTTCCTTATTTATTGTGTCAAACAAGAAATTTGACTGCACACAAAAGAAATCATCTCACACATGCAGTAATGCACCTTGAACATGTAACAAGCATGTAAGTTTTAGTGTCTACAGACAGACTTGATTACAGTTCTCAAAACCAACCACACATTTCCATGTCTGATTCCAGGTGAGGGTAGTCCTGTTGGCTGCTGCCCCCTTACACCAACTATTTGTCCACTCTGGAGGTGAAGACGAGAGGGACCGACAGCTGCTGGACGATCTGGGCCTAAGAGGGGTGAGATCATGTCACATCTGAACTCAACATTATGTTCTATGTAACAAAGCTTATTATATAGTAGATCTGTCCTTTTAACAAAACACACAAACTATGTCTGGGTAAAGGAGAAAAAGCAGAGAGATTCAACTGTGGAATATGACATTTTAGTTGTAGAATTTGGTTCCACTAGTTTCAGATTAATGATATTTGACTTCTCAGTTTTAATTACTGGCTTTAAGGGAAGTTAAGTGCTGGATGAGAATAAAATCCCACTTAAAATAGAGTCTCCCACAGTTTTGACAGTTTAATATGTTCCTTTATTTACTTATTACTATGACATATAGTCATGGAAAAATTTATTAGACCATCAAAAGTCATAAAAAGCAATGCAATTTTGCAAATTATGCAATCAAATACTAACTCTTGTGTGTATTGTGACTAAAACAGACAGAAAAGAAAACATGGAATGCCTAAAAGCACTGTTTTTGTCAGTACAATGTCATAGATATTGATGTAAAAACTGAAGTGATTTTGCTTGTTATCAAGAAAACATAGAAAAGGGATAAATAACAGCTCTGAAATTAACCTCTTATAAGCTATTTTTGTTGTTATTATTATACTTGTCCAAACAAATGTACCTTTAGTTCTACCAGGCATTAAAATGAATAAAGAATTGAAGAAGACAAGGGTGGTTAAATGATTTTTTTCCACAACTGTATCTGTTAATTTTATTGTATCATGTTTCTAACAAAGTCTAAAATAATATATTTCTGACTGAGGATTGGTCAGGTATTAGTTTTCCTTTTTAGAAATCATCATTATTAGACAGGCAACCTCTAATACAAGACAAGACACTATATCATACACTGTAACTTATTACTTGGTGTGAATTTGTTATGCATCGTCCTGTAGTGTTACTGAAACAACAGCTGCAACACTTCAATAAGCAACAAATTATAGAATATTCCTCACCATCAAAAGTGCTATTAAGGTCTGTGTGAAGTGCAGTGGGAACCTGATGTCGACCCCCATCTTACTAATGTTTCTAACTTTATAACACAACAGTTAATAGTCTATGTTGGCCTTCCATCTATTCATCTGAAAAAAAACAAGCATGTGAACAAACTGTTTTTATGGTAATATGATTATGACACAAATGACGGGAAATGTCATGTGATTTAAGAACTTTAATAAACAGAAAAAGGTCCTAATTTCTTTGACTGATACAGTACAAAAAACTGTCCTTCCATTACCTGGTGAACTCTCTGTATGACAGGAGTGCACGTCACATCACATGTTTGTTCTAACCTATTACTGTCATGATATGGTTCTTACAGTCTGTGTTTTATTTTGAAAAGGAGCCAGTGTTAAAAAAATATTGGTGGTTGGTTTATTTGTGATCCCAGTTTTTACTGCAGTCATTTATCTGGGTCAACCAAACCTTATATTCGCCAAAACCTTTATTACACATGATGATACGAACATGTACACTTGACAGTAGAATAAGCCACAAACCCAGGTAGAGATCAAGCCATACAAAATACTGTGAGCATACTAAGAAACTGCTAAAATGTTTTTAAAATGTGACACAAATTTTACTCCAGTACACACCAGTGCAGTGTTTTTTCTGTCCATTGTGTACATTAGATCTGTGAATTGTCTGCTAACTCTGCTGTTAACGGCTCCACTTCTCAGGAGGCAGCGGAGCGTCTGACCCTGTTCACAGCAGAAGAGGAGATCTTTGCCTTCCAGAGGACCGTCTCCAGGCTAATGGAGATGCAAAGTGAGGCGTACTGGACTGAGGGAAACCGCAGTCGTAGCAGGAAAGACATGAACACTTAACAAACATCTGCAATTAAGCAGATAAACATTTATCTCCACACAACATACCTCAAAAGCTGCTGATATGAGAGGTAACTCTTACTTTGTAAACATGAGAACAATATTTGTTGCAAAATAATATAAAACTGAAGAAAAAGCTAAATTTTATCCCAGATCATATCATAAATGGAACAACTAAAAACTTCTGATGGATGATACTTTCCTTTGGATCTGATATTTGTTCGTATAATGTGTGTGTTTTATAGCTTCCTCCTCTTTCAGCCTGTTTTGTCATCTCCTGTGAGGTCCACTCTCTCCCCCTTGTGGTCTTAATGGTTTAAAAGTATATGCAAAGCTTTTCACAGTGCGAAGCACAGACCCAGCAGGTGCTCCCTTTAAAGACAGACAGGAGTGTGTCTTCCACGGCAGTCATTTATCGCCCTCTAGTGGGTGAATGTGAAAGGGTAAAATAATCTGAAGGCGTTTATGTTTAATAAACTCTGCACAGTTTATGATTAAACCTGAAGCCTACAAACACTGGTGTAAATATGAAATATTGGTCAATATTATACTGTTTAAAAAATTGAAAACATTAGGTTAGATTTAAGTTTTCAGGGTTATTATGGGGCATCTTTAGATTAAATTCAGTTCAATCTCATTTTCCATTTGGACAAAAGTCAGTGGCTTTTGTCCATTGAAACGCTTGTTATTAGGTCTCTGGTGCTCACATAAAAAGGACAAAAAAGCTGTAGATTTTGCCTGAGGCTTTCACCAGTGCAACCATCTAGCAATATACATGTGATTAATGCACAGTATTTATTTGATAAGATTTTATTTCTGGTGTGGATTCTACACCTGAAATAATAATTCTTCCTACAATTAATACTACGGTTTCACTTCAAATGCTCCTCAGTTTTTGAAGTTTAGGAATTTGATGTATTTTAGTAAAGGCAGAGGGAAACATAATGTAAGTAAGCGCTGGTGCCATGCAAGAAATGTTCATTATACAATTATTTGAGATGCTGTTACTGTTAATAGAGTTGTTTTTTTTAAATACAGTGGTTCTTGAAACTCTCCTTATTGACCTGTGGGGGGCAGCAGAATGCCATGTATTGGTGCGTGGTTTGTTATTACATCCATCTAAGGATGAGGTCATCCTAGTGCACCACAGAAACCTGGACTTACCCAGCATGGCCCAACCCACACCGACTGTTGGAACAGTGAGCAGCACCTACTGCATCTAAACCAAGAGCTTTATGTAAGATGCTGCTTATGTAACAAGTGTCCAAGCAGCCAGAACCATGAAACGAGAGTAAATGGATAATCTAATTAGACTCAACAGACAGAAAATGTCTGAGTGACCAGTCTTTATGTGCAGGTGTGTGGGTGTGTGCATGCATGTGATGTGGATCATTAAAAAGGGCATGAGTAGGCCACAGGTCTATCCCACAGTATCTGTCAATTAAATAAAAATCCATCAGGGCCTTTTCCAAGGCCTTTAATCCAATCAGAGCATTACGTTGTTTGGGGGAAACATCAGACACAAACAGAGATGGCTGCCGTGCTTTGTGATTGTCTTAATTGGATGATTCACGCTGCCTTAAAGGGGTGGTCTTGGTCTCGATCCTCTCTGGACCACAGGCTCGATGCCCCCTGCGAACTGGTTGAGGAAGAAAGACTGTTCACTTTTCATTCTCTCGTTTTCCTATCGGATCTGGTAAACATGACAGAAAGCATGCATTGTAGTCAGACAATACCAGGCAGATGAGGTATGCTTAAATTGTACCATTGTGCAATCAAGGCCTCTTTTGAGGAGGCTCCGTCTGAAGAGAGATAATGAAGTGTTTACTTGTGGCTGTTTGAAATAAAAGACATTCTCATAGTAATGGTTTGGGCTTGTGTGTTTGCTTGTTTGTGTGTCTATTCAATATTATCACAGCACTCGAGTATGTGGAGTGAGGCTGTTCATCTTGGTGCAGAATAAACTGGATCACAGCCAGAGCTACAGTGAGATATTTGAGGGAGACTCATGCTACTTTACTTATTCAATAAGTATGACCCAAAAGACAAAGTATTAGTGTAGTATTTAGAAAACAAGCGCATGATGTGTACATATATCTAGATGAAAAAGCAATCGCAATCCAAACATGATTTCAAATATCATTTCCATCATTTAAGTACTTAAAAAAGCATAATCATTGTCTTTTTGTGTCACCATGTACAGTATTTCTGCACGTACAAGCACACACCCAGACACCCTAACCTCTCTTTACATCCCTTTAACTCTATAGCTCTCTGCAAACTGCTGCATCAGGTATTCTCTTTGATGTGAAGGGAACAAAAACCATCAGACAATGTGTGTTATGTGTAGACCGACTATCTCCAGTAATCCTGTACAGTACAGACTCCAGATCCAAAATGTCTGCTACTCCTATCCACCTCGTTGAATGAGCATCAGTGGAAAAAACAAAACAAAACCCAGAAATCAACTTATTTTTATGCAGCATTTTTCTAATACCTAAAAATCTTTCTCACATCTAAGAATATAGGGGCAATGTTCATCTATTTAGTGCATTCACAAATTAAACCCTCATTTTTTTTGTTTAGGTGAGTATTTGTTCACCAAAATTACAATTCCCATATCAACACAAAGTATATAATATTACATAATTGATCATCCTTTATAACATTGGATTGTGTCATCGAATACCACCGCAGATATAATGAGTAATACTGAAGTGATGGTCGGTTGTGGTTCGCCGTGAACGCGCATTCCTGCACACGACCCACGAGCACGCGCCGCCTCACACGCACCTCGCAAGGTACCCGGGTCTCGGTGAACAAAGAAGACGTGGACGAGGATGTTTTGATCCACTCAAGCTGGAGGAGGAGGAGGAGGAGGAGGAGGAGGAGGAGGAGGAAGAGGATGTGGAGGAGGTGTACATGTGGGTTGTGGACCATCTAGGATTTCTCTCCTTATCTGTGGCTAATAAACGGGATGACGTCATTCTGGACAGAGGCGCGGAGGGGGCGTGGCCTATTTGCTATGACAGTCGTGATTGACAACCGAGCTCTGGGATTAAAGGGGCAATCAGCTATTGATACACATGAAGCATGAAGGTGAGTGGGAATAAAAACGGTTTGATGAAACGTCTATTTATAAAAGACCATGAAATGAAGATGTTTTACAGTTTTGTCAGTATTTATTCACTCATTTAAAATTAACACATCAATATATATTGTTATTCTTATTTATTTATTAGATTATTAGGTGGGGACAGCACACATTAATGAACATCTGGATTGAGAAAACAGCATGTAAATACACCAAATTACACCAAAAATGCTCATTTGCATCAATACTCCAAACAAAATTAACAACAACGACAAAATATATAATTAAAAATACAAATACAACAATCAAACAGGATGTGATGTAGGAGGTGACACGGATGGAAGGGACAGCTCAGGTTGGACATTTTGGGGAAAAGTGAGAGAGGTCAGAGTAAGATGGTTGGAACATATGAAGAGGACGGACATCAGAAATGCTAGAAGAGGAGATTTATGGCTATGGTGAAGTAGGACATGCAGGTAAACGATGCAGGAGACAGGGTCAGGTGGAAGCAGATGATCTGATGTGGAAACGCATAAAGGCAGATGCACAAAGAAGGAGTAATGTGCTCGTTGTAGTAGTCACATATATGTACGAAATTCATTAAATGGACCTAACCCTAACCCAAAGATGACAGTTTCAATAATTTACATAAACCAAGAGGTGTGTGGCAAACATTTAGACCAGGACTGTCAAACATAAGGTCCAATGCAGCTTGTGGGATGAATTTGTGAAATCCAAAATTTACACTGAAGCTATTAACAGTGAAGGGTGTCAAAATCATTTTAGTTCAGGGGCCACATACATCTTAATTCATTCTTGGATGGATCAGACCAGTAATATACTATCATGGTAAACTAGTAATAATGTCAACTCCAATTTTTTTTCTTTGTATAAGTGTAAAAAGTTAAATCAGGCCTATATGAAAATATTTACATTTGAACTATCAAACCTCAAACTATCTTTTGACAAAAATATGAACAACTTGAAATGTCTTAAGAGATGTAAGAGCCACTTTAACAATAGGTCTTTAATCTATAAATTGTAATACACATGTGTAAATGAGAAGATGAAGTATACTATTGTTAAAATTGTGTTTATGGTATTTTTGTTGAAAGAAATTTCAGGTTGTTGATGATTATTCGTATGAATCGAGTTTCTTTAAAAGACTGCTTGAACATGTAAACATTTTAATCATGTATTTTTACTTTTTCATTCTGAAAAATTAAAAAAAGTTTGGAGTTGATATTATTTATAGCCTCAGTTAATACACTTGTGGAAAAAATGATTAGACCACCCTTGTTTTCTTCATTTTCTTGTTCATTTTAATGCCTGGTCCAACTAAAGGTGCATTTGTTTGGACAAATATAATGAAAACAACAAAAATAGCTCAGTTTAAGAGCTGATATCCATGTTTTCTTAATAATAACCAAAATCCCTTAAGTTCTTACATCAATAGTTAAAGCAAAAGTGCTTTTATGCATTCCATGTTTTCTTTTCTGTCTGTCTTAGTCATGCATGATACACACAGGAGTTAGTACTTGATTGCATAATTACTTTTGTTGGTCTAATAATTTTTTCCGCGACTGTATGTTATTATTGTTCCACTTGAGATCATATTTGGCTCTATGTGAGTCTGACACCCCTTATTTAGACTTTTCTCGTTTGAACTTGTCATCAACAAATCAACTGTTCTTAATATGTTCTCTTCTGTTCTCTCCTCATCGACATGTTCGGACGTGTCCTCGTTTGTCGCACCGTGTTCAGGTCCACGCTGTCCCTCCGTGGACTATCTGTCGTGTCTCTTTAAAAGGCGATCCTGCACAGGATCCAGGGGGCTGGCCTTGATCGACTTCCATGCGTGTGTCTGACTGTGTGTGTATGTGCGTAAGTGTGTGTATGTACGTGTGTGTATGTGTGAAGCGCTGCGTGGAGAGCAAATCGAGATACAGTAGTAACCCAGAGTGAGGTGGCAGTCTTATTCCACATCGACACTGACTTGCCCTGCATTCATCCTATCTGTGTCTTTATCGCAGAGCGCACCTGAGGAGTGGAAGAGAAAAGAGTCAAGATGGCATCTGGAAGAGGCTGTGGACAATCCGGGATCTAGACTCTTCTGCTTTTTAGAGACACGGAGCGCAAGTGACTAGCTGTGCAAGGTATTTCATTTAAAGTCTTCGGGGGGAGGGAGGGGGGGTTATGTTGGAGACAGAGATGGGCTTGAGGACTTTCTCCTATTTGAGCCATTGATCTCCAGTTGGCGGATTCAGTTCCATTCACTCCAGCACTACGGGATTCTCTATGGCGCTCTCCCTGATGAGCAAGAAGTATTTGGACAGTTAAAATAATAGACGCATGAATGTATTATTTTTGTATTTAAACCACAGTTAACCCAAGTGTCTATTTACATATGTAGTCCGAAACCTCATTTAGCATCGGTGTCCTGCAGTGCACCCTGTATGTCGATCAGATTATGCTATATTTAAAGTGGCTTTAACCTAGTGTGCTGGATTTATTTAGCCTTGTTTTATGTCTTCAACAGGCGTTAATAAGTAAGTTGTCCGTGGCCCTGTTGGGACTTCGCTGGTGTGGAATAGCAACAAAGAACGGGAGCGCGCATTCATGGGACGCGACTTTGACAGCTCTTCATTTCTTGTCTTATAACTTTATTACCTGGACCCGGGGTGAGATTGTGACTGCAGCAGGAGACGATGGCTGAGGCTGCGCTCCCCGACCCACTCCCGGACTTGGACGTGGTCATCGACCCGGACTTCGAGCCTCAAAAGCGGCCAAGGTCTTGCACCTGGCCGCTGCCAAGACCAGACTCGAACGCGGTGAAACCAGAGAGCAATGACACAGATATTATACCTGAGGAAGAGGATGATGAGGAGGACAGTGCCACCCCTACGGCCATCAGCATCAATGGCTCCGGTGTTGCGACAGAGGACCAGAGCAGCAACAGCCCCGTGGCCGATGGAGCGCTCTCCTCCCCCGGCCAGGAGAGCGGAGGCTCCCCGCTCTCTTCGCACTCCCCGACGGCCACCTCTGGCGCGTTGACACCCACCAGTTTGGCGGCCCAGCAGACTCCGAGGAAAGCATCATCGCGCAGAAACGCCTGGGGAAATCTCTCCTATGCCGACCTGATTACCAAAGCCATTGAGAGCGCGCCGGACAAGAGACTGACACTGTCCCAAATTTATGACTGGATGGTTAGATCCATCCCCTACTTCAAAGACAAAGGAGACAGTAACAGCTCTGCAGGATGGAAGGTAAGAGTAGTCCCACCACCCACACAGCAAGCCCCCCTCCTTCCTCCATCAAAACAAAAACAAAAAGCATGTGGCTTGTAAACCCACTGACGCACACACATACACAGACAGAAAGGCGCGCGCACAATTATTCAGCATACGCTTTTTTATGAGCGTCTGTTTGAGACGTGTGCAAGTCATTATACCTCTCATTATCATTTAAATGGAAATGACAGATCCGTGTGGTAAGGCAGGAAAAATGCCATTTGGGGACTTTAGGATCATTCCCGTTTGAGGCGCAGAGGTTCAGCAATAGATACAATATTAAATCGACGCAAAGGTGACATTAAGAGAATGGCTTCAGAGGCGTATCACAGAGGAGGTCAGTTACATCAGAGCAGGTCTTTGTTCTTTTTTTTTTTTTTTTTTTGTATGTTTGCGTGTTTGACGCCTCTGATGAGTTATGTGCATAGTATCCTTCAGAGGCCACAGTCACATGGCTGGAATTAGTGCAAACAGAAACGTTGTAACCGGTTTGTCTGGAAACACAGTAGCCTATTTTGAGTGATGCAACCCACTTTAAGACTCAGAGAATGATACAATTACATAAGATAGTTTACTGAATAGCAGCTAATCCATTAATAGGACAAGGGATAACATAAACACAAGGACTTAACAGGCAGTCTCTGTGGAAATGTGTGAACCCCCAGAAGATCTCGACTTCCCCTTAAAAAAATCCACATATTACTAATTTTGTGTACCTGTGGCTTTACTGATGTCACTGATCTGTTACTTCAGTTTTTTTGTGGTATGACTTTTATTTAGTGTACTTTTCATCCTGTTACTGTAACCACAGTGGCATTGTTTGCCGTTTGTTATGTAAACCTTGGCAGAGTTGTGTCGGTCTCCTGGGTCAGGTAGGCAACTGCCAAGGTTGCTGATCCCACCATGAGGGAATTACATAACTACTGGGTTGCTGCAAGTTTGGGTGAACTGTTAAAGGTAAAGCCTGTTTTAAAATACTGCCCCGTCAGCCAAAAGTATATGGGGCCTGCAGAAAAGAGACTGAAAGAGAGGGAGGGGCATAAGGTCAGAGAGCATAGAATAACACCCATCACAGGCTGAAGGAGTGGTCCTGTGGGGTGCAGTGCCTATAGGCCATATTTTGTCAGAGCTTCTCAAGTTGTGCTATATGATATACTTGAGTGAAGAGCACAGACAGAGGTTGTGCGTAACCCCCCCTCCGAGTCAAGGCTGGGTCCACTGTCACCATAAAGGACTGTTACTCCTGGAATTTCGGGCATGAGGGCCAGGCTGTCAGAGGTCTAGTGTTACACATGGTCTGTCAGTAAATCTTGGCTCCAGCTCACCAGCAAGTCCTTTTTTAGTTTTTCAATCTGTTGTTCCTATGTCAGACACTTGCAAACAAGACTTATAAACGAGTATCGCATACATGAAGCACACTGATCCTCAGTCTTTTTATAACTTTTCATAGGCTGATACCAGTGTCATACCGACTAGCAGGTTCTTTATCTTTAAGGCCTGAGCATGTCCTAAGCTGCACTTAGGTTGTAGCGCAGAGCCTGTGAAATAAAAGATGGCCCACAAAGCCAGGTGTTTAGAAGGCTACCTCTGTGTGAAGACTTTGTCCAAGCCCCTTCACTCTCCATTTCACTCTCATAAACGCTTAAGTTTCACCTCCACACAGAGCCGGGCTTGAACACCTACAGTTTCATGCAGCCAGGGCACCTTTGTTGAGGAGATTTGCTGAGCAAATCCTAGTAATCCCCATGGGTTTCTCTCCCAGGTTCCTACTTGCGTCATCCTGCTTCATATCTTTGTCAGTTAACCATTAGCTTTGGTTAAAGTAGGTTAAGACAGCCAAGCATAACACAAGGAAATCTTTTATCACATTAGACTGTCTTTAACTGAAAGAAGCCACTGGGTAGGCTTTTAATGGTTTGGTCATTTACTTATTTTCACACAGCAAAGACATTGAACAGTATGTCAGCACTGATGTTGATGGGCATGAAAGCGGTGGTCTTTCCTTTTAATGTTTGTGGTATTAAACCTTAATATTTATTTATGTTAAAATATTAACAGGAATTGGATGTCTAGACAAATTAATATTTTTTGATTTGCTTTAACTCTCATCACATAGTTTCTGATTCAAATTAAAATTTGATATAGAAAAAATAATTGATTTGGTTGAATCTGTTTCAACAGCAGAAGCACATTTTACAAACTTACTGATGTCGGCAGAGGCTGAGGTGGATATTAGGCCTCCCAACAGGAGTCACTGACCCTGAGGAAAAATAATAACAAGAATTATAGATACATTTGAGTTTGATGTGTGACACAGACTTGGATGCATCAGTTCAACAGGTGGCTGATTTCTAATTATATATTGTTATTGCCACAGTCCGGATAAGCGGATGAAGATGGATGGATGGATGGATATTGCCACAGTAAAATATTTTTTATGCTACTTCCAGTCATCAAATGAGCATCATTCTAGCTTTGTCAGCTAAGTGTCAGAGCGGTCAGCCTTTTTTATTACCACAGATGATAACAGCCAAGAGTTTTCCAGCAAGTTCAGTCCTAGAAGGGCAGGTCTGATGAAATGTGTGCTAAGAGAAGCTTCGGAATGGTGGGGGAGTGACAGCCTCTATCTCAAAATAGCACCTGTAAACACGCCTGTAACACCGTGCATGTGTGTGTCTTTCATCAGTGTGTCTTTGCATAAGCGAAAGATTAGGTGCACCTGCGCGTGTTAGTGTGCAAGTACACAGGCTGGTATATTCACTTAATCATATATGTTTTGTGTGTGTGTGGGAGCGTGTACGTGCAAGTATTCTTGGACGTATGAACTTTGCGCTCCACTGTTACTTAACCCTGCTTTAACTGGCTTTCTGTTCACAACAGCTGCCCGTCGCAGGCCAAGTCCCAGTTATGTCACAGTGAAACACCACCAAAATATACAGTACATGTCTTTACACAACTGTGATATTCAGGTGAAGGGTTTTTTTTAACAGCTGTACATTCTCACACACGGTACATACAGTTCTCAATACGCAGGAGTTCTTGGGTTGCCATATTGTTTTAAACTTGACATACATTCCCACACAGACAGACATGTTCAGACATATATAGTACATTTGTCTGGTCATGTCTAGACTTATCACCAAGGTTCATGACTGTTAGTCAGTGCTGCATGTCTTAATTTATACAGTAGCCTGAAAATAGTTTAACCCCCAAGATTGACACAAATCCCTTTTTTTTTAATATTGGTTAATTTTAGAAAGATGCATATAAATGAGTATAAATGGTGAGTAAAGGACACGGCAAGCATATGCAGCTTAATAGCAATACTTTAACATGTAAAACAAAAGAGCAGCAAATTTGATTACAGGTAGAAAATCAATGACTGGCTGCGTTGTAGATAGTATTAAGTGAGCAAATGCTTCAGCGGGTGTGCATGTGTGTATAGTATGAAAGAAATGTAACAGAAAGGAGTGTCTTGAAAAGGTAATGAATAGGTTATTAATGCTCTCATTAAACTACAGCTATATTAATTAGTTGATTAATCCATGCATTGTCAACTATTAATCACCAAATATTTTGATAGGCAATTCATCAGTTTGAGTAATTTCAAAGATAAAAAGGTATATTTCTCTGATCCCAGCTTCTTAGATTTTAAAAAAAGTTCAGTTTATTTACCCTCTCTGGCAGTAAAATTAATGTCCTTGACTTGTGAACCAAATAAGATGTCACCTTAGGAAGTACTGATGATGAACCAATACTTTTTAGCAATTTTGGACTGTTTGTAATCAAACAGCTACTCATTCAATTGAGCAAAATAATAAGGAGTTCAGTGAAAAATAAACTAAACTAGAGCAACATGACCACAATACATGGATATTGTGGTTTGATGGACAGAGCACACGTTTTATGTTGAGGTCTGTCACCTCACAGACAAAGAGCAGATGATGGTCATTGGTATTACCTTCATGTGCATAGACCCAGGCCGTCGCCCACCTTCCACACATTCCCCCATCTGACTTTGTCTGGAGGCGTATGGAAAACAGCCCTCATAAGGCCGCCGGGGATGTTGATTATCATTTTAATGGCCTAGCTCACCAAAAGTGTTGATTCTTTGGAGCCGAAATTATTTATTGTTCCTATCGGAGCAGACAGGGTTGACAAAAGGGACGGGGCTGACAGCAAGAAAAGAAAACAACATTAGTCTTTTCATTGGCTGTCCATCAATGCAGAGCAGGACGAGGCCTTTGTGTGTGATAAGTCTCATAAGGCGATCTAAGTGTTATTGTAGGACTAGTGGCTGGTTGACTAGTAGCTGGAATTTAAAGCTCAAACAGACATAAAGCGTGATCTGAAATTTACATGAGGTGACTCGCTGGTACAGAATTTGTAATTATATTCAGAAGAAAGTACAAAAGCTACCAAGATGGGACTGTGGATGTGTGTGAGTTTGTGTATTTGCACTCAGGTACTTGGTACACAATCAGGAGGCCTCTCGTGGAGCTGGCACGGTGCCACGCTGAAGGAACTGAAGCAAAAAAAGGCAATAAAAAGGGAGGTGGAGGGGGTCGAGGGCGTGAAGACAGTAGGAGGAGGAGAAGGGAGGGGGTTCTGAAGGAGTAAATTAACAAGCTTTGCTCTAAATTGGTGTATTACAACTACCCTCTGGCTGTGATTCCCAATGAAGGGGTTTGTGGGTGTGTGAGGCTAAAGGGGCACTGGGTTATGGGAACCCACCAGCTCTAGGCAAACCTCCAAATCTGAATAGTGCCACCCTGAGCAGTCAACCTCTACACCGAGGAAAACCCCCAGGCACTGTTCTTGTTCCATTTCCAATCAATTCACACATTTTTCTGTAGATGCCTGAGGAGCCTTACTCTAAAAAGACAAAAAAAATTACCTAAAATTCGGTGGTCGCTTGCACATTTGAGCCATTTTATAACATCCCCAGTGAGTGGAGGTTCAGGCCTTTAAAAGTGGGCGTTGCATGTGTCTGTAAATCATCTTTATCAGTGTCATAGCATTTAACCCGGTCATAGCACATCGAAGAAACAGATTAAGACCGTAATAACAACCGTCTCCGAGACGTGACAGCTTTGTTAAACTTTTTATAACGAGGTTTAGGCATTTAAATAATGACATAAGGAGCAAGAACTGCAGACTGCTCCTGTTGTTCTGCAATTTTATTAAACCATAAACGAGGCACAAATTACGCATCACGTTTTCTTCCTTGTTGTCAGTGGATGCAGTCGTTTAGATGAAAATGAAGAGTATAGTAACAAGGAGGTAAAAACAATGCTTTCAGTCCAACATGGCATGAAATACAAAATAGCATCCACTTCTTAGCAATTTAAGTAGTTTTACAGACAGAATAGTGTAGTATAGTGTTCTCGTTGTGTAGCTGCATGATAATGTTGCAATAGAATGAACGGTTAGCTCATATTTCTCAATGAGTTCTTTGCTTTTACCACAGTAACAAAGGTCTCAGTTCGAGTTCATCAGTCTGTGTAAGTAGGTGCTTAGTTTTTCTTTTTAACTTGCTTGTACCATTTAACACTCAAAGTTAGCCCGAGGGTAAATAAAGTGAAAATACTTGCAGAATCCGCCCATTTTTGTGGATCTACTCCCAAATTTATGGGCTTTGTCCTCCTCTATTCCACCAAGCTGCATGAAAATCAATTCAGTAGTCATTGTGTTTTCCTGGTGGCAGATAAATAAATTGAAATAATTACATAACCCCTTCAGTGGAGGTAATAAATTAAAAACTGTCCAATAAATATGACTCACAATATATTTATTAATTTAATTTATGATTCCTACACTAATGAAATTACTCATATTGCCTAAAATCTATAAGTCTATGGGGATGTGAACTCCATTCTCTGGCAGCAAAGTCCACCCCTTTCACTCCTCCTGTTGTGGAAAAGAAAAAAAAAAGCAAATCATTCAAATAACAAATGACTATCTAATACATATCAGTGTTTTGCATTAATACACAATGGCAGCGCTTTATTGTGCTAACTGGGTTAGCAGGCCTTGGAAGGCCTTTTGCCCGTCCCTCCATCTGTCTTTCACTGCCTTCAGATTTTTCTCACATTAGTACAGACTGTTAAACATGCAAAAAAAAAATGTGTATTGCTTGTACTTGTATTTCTCCTCCTAATTGCAAATAACTGCCAAAAGGCCAGGCAAGAATGAAAGAAAGGAAACATTAATTTTTGTATCTCTCACTTGGTTTCACATAATTTTCTGCATCCTCGCCATCTCAGCCATGTCACACTCCGCACGATCTGTTCTGCTCAGAGACACTTTTTCAATTATTCAATGCACTCGGGATGAATTCAGATCAGTGTATTAATTTTTAAGAGCCTGTTCTTGGCTAAAGGCTAACTCTTTCACAGTTTCTGTCTCCCTTTCATCGCTCTTAACTCCTCTTTTTTTTTTGCTACCCTTTCCTTCTGTCTCTCAAACCATCCCTCATTATTTTCCTGCCAGCTGCCTCGTTTGTCTGGATGTAAAATACTGTGGTAAGCATAAAAACAAGCCGTCCCCCTGTAGCTGGTTGCCGTTTCTCTGAAGCAAATCTGTAGAAATCACTTGTGGTCTCTAATGAATGGAGACCAGTCTTGAGCCACTTCTCCCATTACGCGTCATACGCCTTTGACTCCTCGTTGCTTTGTGGCCATCATAGTAACACTGCAGTGTTTTCTGAGACATTTGAGACAAATTGGCCATATTGGTGTTGAGAAGAAATTGAACATTGTAAATAAAGGACATGAATAGTTGCTAAGGCCCAGAGGTTTTTTTTTTTGTTTTGTGATAAATCAAAGTTCAAGACTGATTTATATGATACATGTTTTAGAAAAGCTATTCATAATGTGGGAGATGGGAGACAAGATTTTCATGTTGTGTGTGGCTGTATGTGTTGACTGTTGAACACACTGATTCTGGGGGTGGATTGTGGCTTTACACTGGCATGTGCACTTTGGCTGTCTCATGTACAGTCATTGTAAACTCTTACAGCCTTATGTGCTCTTACTTAATCATATTTGTTATCTTGACTTTTGTTTTAAGGCAGCAGCAGAGAAGTAAGTCAACACACTAGCTGCTTTATTAGTCACCGTCCTTCTGTTCAACCCTAGTGTTGCAGAGAAAAAATAATATTCCACAGCTTGAACCTGACTGGTTTAACCGTTGTGTTATTTTCACAACTCACTTAATAACAAAGGTGGAATTTTCCCAAAACATTTACTTTCCTTTGTTCACCACTGTATAAAACTAGAGTTTCATTGTGTATCACAGTCTTTTCAGGACCTATTACATTTCTCGTCCTGCTATCAAAGCACACTCACACTACAAAACAGTTGCTCAGCAGTTTATACAACATCAGATTACACTGATCTTTTGCAACGGTTCATGAAACTAGTGTTCCAGGCTGATAACCAAAGCAAAGTGTACAACAGAACTTACAGGAAATCATTAGGAGGTGGTAAACTAAAATTCTGGTAAGTAGAGAACAACTACATCGTAGTTCTGCAGTTTCTCAGAAAGTCCGAATAAGAGACAACATTGGGAAATTCCAGTGCAGATTTTTTTCTATTAGTTTGGATAAAAACCCAACATATCAGTTCAACATAAAGCAATAAAGTAAAGAAGCAGGGAGGCAGCCTTTAACTGCAGAACTATGTTTTAAGATCCTTCCTGCAAAAATATCCAATAAAAGTGAGTCACTGAATTCATTCCAGCACATTTGAATAACTGTTAATAACTGTTATAACTGTTGCTGTTCTGTTGTTAACTTTGACCTTTGACCTCCCTACAGAAAGATTAAGCAAAGAACAATTTTGTCTGTGTAAGATCAATTATTAATTGGAGCGGAACATTCTAGTTACAGTATGTCAAACAGAATAGGAAAAAACCAGTCTAACTGGAAAGTCGTCCTATGGACATGTCGCTTCAAGATTTACCTACACCCCCTCGAGAAAGAAGAAAGCAAGACTGAGTAGAACAGTAAAGTATATTTACAAGTCTAAATGTGCATAACAAAAAGTGCTCATGAACAAAAGAAAAGGACATTATTCCATTATGTGTCTGACAGCTGTGACTATACCAACAAAAGTCACCTATATTCATCATGCTCACAAGTCAGTTTTATATTTTCACTGTGATATGATCATTCTCAATAAATGCACCACAAAAGATGGACTGAAACGTTAAGAATTAAAACTAAAACATTATTAAACCATCAAAAATCATCAAAAACAATGGTTACGTAATCAAGAACTAACTCCTGTGTGTATCATGTGACTAAAAGAGACAGAAAAGAAAACATGGAATGCATAAAGGAATTTTTTTTTCAGTACCATGCCATAGATATTGATGTAAGAACTGAAGTGATTTTGGTTATTATCAAGAAAATATGAAAAATAGACAGATATCAGCTCTGAAATTAAACTACTCTGAGCTATTTTTGTTATTATTATTATTATTATTATTATATTTGTCCAGACAAATGTACTTCTACCCATCTAGCCATCATCTACCCCAAGTTCATTAGTGGTTTCTATATTAATTGCAAGTCATATATGGTAATGTTGAACAATATTTTTCTACATTGTACAGTTTCCTAAGACTCAACATGCTGAGTTCATATTTTCTACAGCATGCAGTCAGTTGGTTTATAATGATTTGTTATAATGACCCTCATGCAAGAACATTCTGTAAAATTTGAAGTTATTTTTCTATTTTTCTTCAAACTAAAGTAAGAGAGATTGCCACCAGATGTGTGCTGATTGAATGAATGATTCCGGCGGGGTACATTCTGTGCTTAGGTATATGCTATTCATGCATTTATTAATATTTGCAAATCTAAAATGTATGTTTCATTGTGGTGGAGAGATAGTATGTAGACTATGAAAACAAGATGTTTTTCTTATCTGCAAACCGTTCTGTCAACTACTCAAGAAGAAGAAGAAACAACAACTACAACATAAAAACAAATCATGGATCCAAAAAAGAGGAAGGGTTTTGTTACATAATTCGTACATAATGTCCCGTTGTCTCTGAAGTTAATTTGTGCAGGGCTGAAAATGAATAATGATGGAAATATTTTGTTTATACCAAACAGGAAATGGGCAGTTTAGCACAGGAAGTCCTACTGGGCAACACAGAAATATGCTCAGGAGTACAGTTAATAAGTATTCTGATGGCTGTGGGGGCACATAGGCATGTATCTTGTGTGGACTGTTAAGAGGTGGTGGGGTTACTGGTTTGTTTCCATAGCAACTGATAACTTGTCAAGCAGGTGGAGGGACAACCTGCAGTTTGGGTGACAACTGATAACAGTGACCCACTGAACGTATCTCCCCTCCCCCTTTCCTTAAACACATACACTTGCACACAGTCAGTCTGCACATGCCTCACATTCTGGCGTTGCTTCTTAGTTTCTCCGATAACCACATTGCTGAAGTGGGCCCCTTCTTACCTCCTCCTCCTGTGTAATCAACTCCCCCATCTCCCCACCACCACCACCACTAACATACACTGACACTGACATACCATCCACATGCCCTCTGTTGTGTGTGTGTAGACCAGGAATCTAAGTGTGTCCATCTCCTCTGTACCTCGCCATCTCTGTTAACAATTATCCGTCCGTAGATGACATGAAGTTGGCATCTCCGAATTTGCCTCACCAGTGTGACTCTTAGCTTTTAAACATTAATTTGTTTTCATCTGAGCCTGTCTCTTTCAATTACACCACTCTACCTATCTGGCATCACTGAGTCTGCAAAGGACGGGTTGAGCTACTGTTACTGATTAACATTTAATTGACTACAATAAAGCTTTCTGTGGCGAGGAGGGAGGCAGAAGAAGAAGAAGAAGAAGAAGAAGAAAGGTGGAGGTGGTGGTGGTGGTGGTGGTGGGGGGTGATAGTAACATTAGAATGAAAGTGAGGGACCACTAGCAAATCATGGTGGGACAAATCACTTTCATAAGTATCCATGTTTGTTGTTAGAACTCATTATCTGCTTTTCCCGCACTATTTATTTACCCTCACCCATCTCACACCACTTGATCCACATTTACTCCTCCTTTTCAGTCTGGGGGAGTCCAAATTGATGACAGCAGATTAAACCAGGATTACGTTAGATTAACTGTTCTGGAAGCTATAGCCCATGCTAAATTAAGCGAACTCACCTTAGTGTGTGTGTGTGTGTGTGTGTGTGTGTGTGTGTGTGTGTGTGTGTGTGTGTGTGTGTGTGTGTGTGTGTG
>JAQQZY010000017.1:31323677-31335057 GCA_030068375.1 Ostorhinchus rueppellii | reverse complement strand
ACACACACACACACACACACACACACACACACACACACACACACACACACACACACACACACACACACACTCCTTCAGCCTCTCGTCTTCACCCTGTGTGGCATTGTGTTTGTAGGCATCATGGGTGCGTGCATCTGAGATTCCTCTCTACTTGTAGCCCATCCCTTTGTTCCCACGGCGACCTTCATCCCAACCAGTGGGCCATCTGTCCATCAATCACTTAGCCCCTCTGTGTTGCCGAAGAGAGTAACTGATACCCAAAGCCACTGACCTCAAGACCTGTAAGAACTTAAAATGGCTCCACAGCAAGGACAGAATTAAGAAAACACACATGCATACTGGCATGAACAAGAACAAAAAACTCATACTATAGAGGGACACAGTCAAGCAGACATTCCCAAGTGGAGATTTCTTATTTCCTTGCTCAGCTCCAGGCATTTGAATGTGGAAGGGGCCCTGATATAGTGAGGGCTTTGTGTTCACTGTGAATATGTAGACACGTGTGTGAGTAGTACTGTACGCAGAGGGGGCTGGGCTAATGCAGGGGAAAGCCCTGGCCTCAGCTGTTGTTGTACATTTTCCCCCTGAGAGATCCTCACTTTCCCTGCATGGCCAACTTTCTCTGCTCCTTTCCTTTCTGAAGAAGCCCTCCAGGTTGCTGTGGCATGTAAGGCTCGCCAGCCTAGAGAGCTGAGGGAAAGAAAGTGGGCCTCATGTCTTTGGCTTCTCTCTTCCGCCATCTCCCTCCTTCTCTGAGTTCATTCTCTCAACATACTGGAGGTGGGGGAGGGAAACGTACAGTGTTGGAGCTCATGTGATCTGGCTGGAGAGTCAAGAGAGTAGACAGTATGTGCTGTCCCACCCTGCTACACTGTTACTATCTCTGCAACAGCCTCTACACACTATAGCCAAGGATAATTAAAGGGAAAAGTGATCCACCCTCAAAAACTTTAACAGTTTTAAATAAACAGCTGCCGTATATTTTACATCCTGTAGGCCTTTTTTCATATTCCTGTAGATGAGGAAGAGCTGAACAGGCTTTATGAAATGGTTTAACGTTGATGGAAGATAACGCAATTACCTCCAAATATGTGTGTGCAACAGTCACACAAAATTGACCCATCGTCGCTTGTTACGTTCAGAAGGTTAGGTCAACAAAACACATTGATTTTTCTCTGCAACTATCAATATTCAGGAAGTATCTGAACTAGACAAGTTCAGACACATTCTTCGTTGACTGTCAAAATCAGGAGGAATAAAGGAAATCATTGACTAAAGCAGAAATACACAAGAAAGTAAAAAAGGGAAATCGTTTGTCTAAGGATTCAAATGTACTGTTAAGCAACTTTTCTCAGGTAATTATGGCCATTACAGTCAGCCTAAAATTAGCCTGTGCTACTTACATAAGTTAACCATGAGCACCAGCCTGGGTATTCTGCAATAAACATGCTTGTGTGACCACATTAAAAGCAATTGTTTTTTCTTAACTCTTCCCAGTAAGCAAACTTCGAGAGAGGTGAGATTGATTGTACTAAGACAGTTGTGTAGACGATGGGGTCCAGACACTGTTTGACAATCCGACAAGTGTGGCCCCAACCTCCTGTTTCACCATGAGTGTATGGTCTATAATCGTACATCATTCAGACTGGAGGGTCACACCAATCCTCCTCCCCTCTCACTTTTACAATACAGTATAATTATCCCCAAGCCCTCACTCTGGAGAGAGCTTAGCAGGTTGAGTGCTGCTCGTTTTTTGTTTCAAGTAGACGGGTCAATATTGGTCAGGAATCCATTTTCATATGAGCACTTGAGTCAATGTGTGCATTATTCATGAAGACCCATCGCCCCTGATCGGCTTAGCTGTCCAAGAAAAAAGAAGCGGGATGGCAGGGGGGAGGCGACATGTATGGACCACCAGAGTGAGACAGACCCTCACTGACCACTGAGTCCAATGGGAGTGGATTGTTGAATATTGTTGTGCAGTGACATCACTGTGTGGTTGAAAGGCTTTTAGTCTGATTAATGTACAGCGACTGTTTGCATGTGTGTGCACCAGGATGTGTGAGGCAGATACAGATCGGGTGTGTTGAGTGCGTTTGCATGTGGGTATACATAAGCACCTACACCTACATCTTGTTCCATATTTTTGCATGTGTGCATGTTGAAATGTGTTTTGCGTCTGCACAGCCAATGATTCAAATCCCATCTTGTCCCCGGGCACCACATTATAGCGTTTTGTCTTTTCTCCTCTTCCTATAATCCGTCATTTCCAGAGCGTTGGCTTAGTTGTGGGAGCTGTATAAGCCTCCATTTCTTTAAATATGGGTTAGTGTGCCTCACGCTGCTTCTCTGCACCTCCAAGCTGCCCCATTTTTTTCCTTCGCTTTGCATTATTCTCTTTTTATTGTCTTGCTTTTGAGACTCCTTTTCCTTCCTTCCCCCTTTTTTTTTTTTTGCCACCACAGCAAAATGATAGCAATATGTTGTTTCGATCGCTTTAAAACTGAACACAGTAGAACATAATTTTCTCTTGGAGAGTGGAGATAGTTTGGCTGGAGACTGATCTTTCCATCTTCTTCATTGCCAGGGATGCCCTCATCATTTCTGTGTGGTATCACACTGTCAAAGGTGTGGTGTCTATGTGTGTGCGCGTGTGTGTGTGTGTGTGTGTATGTGTAACTGCAAAGACAGCATGTGTTGTGTGTAGGATAGTGTGTGTGTGTGTGTGTGTGTGTGTGTGTGTGTGTGTGTGTGTGTGTGTGTGTGTGTGTGTGGTGATGGTGGTGGTGGTGTGTGTGTGTGTGTGTGTGTGTGTGGGGGGGGGGGGTGAGACTTATCGCAGTATCTGTGTCTTCAGGCTGTGTTCAGATTAGCTCAGTGTCTCTGTTGTCCACAGCAACAGTAAATCTTTTACTTTTACTCTTATTGATTACTTTATCTTGAACAGTCCTTAAATGTGTACTCTTATTCTCTTCGTTTTCTGATAACGCATAGAGTGGAACAAACATTTTACTCAAATCAATATTTTGTACTCTTTACTTTTTCAAAACATGCTTCTTTCTTGGTTTGTGCTTTCCAAGTAATTTTATCCTAAATAAATCTCACAGAAAAGATGGTCCCTTGTTGCATCCTTAAGTGCATATCATACATACAACACTGGCAAAAACTTAATAAATCATTAAATTAATCATAACATTTCAATTTTAGTAGCTGGTGTTGAAAACTGATGTCATTTGAAGCTAAATCAAGGTTTATTTTTGTCAATCTATTGTTTATTTCTGTAAATGTCATAGCCTGTATCTTTTCAATCTTCACACAAGTATTTATATTTCTGCTTGAGTAGCAAGTATGTATACTTTGGCTACCTCTGTTCCTAACTGTAAGTAAAGGACAAGACAGATTGCAGTGGTTTAGAAAGCTGCAAACAGTCAAAGTAGTGACATGTGAGGAGTATTAGTTTCAGATGTATTACAGGGTTTCAGTAACATTCACACTTGTTGATCAGCAAGGCTCAAGTTCAGCATCAAGAAAAATACGCAAACCTTTGAGAGATTTTTTTTTTTTTGCCATAAATCCAATCTATTTGTATGCTTTGAGTGGATGCTCATAGTGGTAAAGGCCCAATTCTGATGGAGGAAATGGAGTAGCCTTGTCAAGCTCAGGAAAGCCCAGCCTGGGCCGAGAAAGGAGCAAAGACAAAAATGGGGGCACTAATCCAGTCTTTGACATTAGCCAGTATTAGCCTTCATCTGCCTACAATTGTACAGCCATAAGACACAGAGGCCAAGAGCAAACGAGGAAGAAACAGCCAGTTTATTTTTGTCTGTCTGAGCCACATTTTTTTCCTCCTCAGTTTCTATTCATGCCTTCAGTCTCTGTCTCCCCCTCTCCCCCTTCTGTGTCTTTCTTTTGCTCATTTTCTGTGACTCTCATCTGTCAAGCTCACCCTTTCTCTCTCTGTCTGTCTCATTCTCTCTGCCCCTGTATGATTACTGAAAACTGTATGGAGACAGTGCAAGAGCTCCACGGAGAGCTGCTGATGCCATTGGCTGGCTGGCACTCCACCCCCACTCATGATTGGCCGCAGGCCTCAACGTAGGATTCAATCAGCTGGGTGGAAGTGTATGTAGGTCAGTGTGTAGCGATGTGAGCCATGTTTCTGTGTTCCCCTCCTCCACCACCTCGGTTTGGTGAACCGGCTGTTGTGTTAATTGGCTACGTTCCAACTTTCAAACCCGAGAGACTTGAGGGAAGAGAGGAAAGGGGGAATAAAGCAAGGAGGTTAAAAGAGGAAAGGAAGTTGAAAAGGCGAGGGGGAGGAGGAAGAGGGCAGAGGAGCTTTGGTGGGGGGGAAGGGAATGATTTAACATGGGGTGCCCTGTTGCACTCAACAGTGCAATAGTACAGTGTGTTAGTCAGTCAAATACACACACTATCCAAACAGACAACTCCTGGCAAATACAGCAGTGCAGGGTATTTAATTTTTTCTCTGTTTGAATGTGGGAAGAGATGGGAGAGCAAAGCAAAGAGGGGGGATACAGGATTATGAATAAAAAGTGGCATGAAAGGAGAAAAAAGGAAAAGAAGTTCGAGGTTTACTACTATTTCAGACCGTGTATGCTAAAAGGTTTACCCTTTTGGCTTTTTACACAGACGCTGATCACAAGGCACAGCTCTGGACCACAAATGACTTAGATAGACGGCCGTTTGGTTATCTAATCTGCTTGGTTGTGACTTTATGGACACAGTAAACTGACTGAGTTGCAATGGATTTTGCCACAGCTATCACACACATCCTCCCCCAGCTTTTAAAGTGAATTCACCGCCCAAGGAGAAGCCTGCTGTACTCAGCTATACCAGTGAATAATTCACGCTAACCCAAATTCTTCTACAGTGCTTACTCCACTCCTAAGTGCTCCCACACATATACACACCCAAGCACCCCCTGTAAGTGGTGGTCCCAAGGCGTTGCCCATAGTAGTCTAACCCAGACAAGCAGACTGTGAAAAGCAGACAAAATAAAGTCTTGTACACTTCACTTTACTACTCCCTCTGCACCCATGTCTGTCTACATACTTCACATTAAAAGCACCCCGCAGCAGTTTGTGTTCTCTGTTGCCCTCCCTTTCTAAGTCTGTCTGTCTATATCTGCACATCTCACCCTTTCACACCAGCCTGCATTTTCTTTTATTACGAACCCTTCATTTCATACCCTAGCACTCAGCACACATTGCATATTAGATGGAGCCCAGCCCAGATGAGGTAAAGCGCATTCTTGCCCGTCTGGCTGTCTGTATTTCCTTTTTTAAATCTTGTCTCCGTCTTGTTCTCGCCATGCCCTAGCTTTGAACTTATCACGGTGAGCGTTGGCGTCTCAGCCTCACCCACCCATGTTCATGCCCACATACACACACAGTGGGTGACTTTAGCCTGACTTTACCCCCTTACTCAGCTAGCCACTGACCCAGTTAGTGTGGAATAGTGCACCAGACGGACAGCAAGCTTTTTACTCCAGGGCATGCTGGGAAAACTAAGCTAAAAACAACAAAAGATGCACATGCATACAAGCTTCCGAGCAAGCTTACTCAGAATCAGCTCTTGTAGACAATGGAGAGCACAGTCTGCTTTTGTGTCATCAAGTCGCCCAATACTGGTTTGTCCAGTCATCACTCGGCATACAAACATACCTCGAAACATACACAGTCACGACTACGCCTATTTGAGTTTAATGTAACAGCACAAACAGAAACACAAACCATGAAAACATATAGAATGTGAAACACCTTGAGCCTTAAGCATATTTTAGACCAAATATTCACAGTGAGATAAAACTACATCAAAACATTACAGTGTGAAGTGACCTATCTCCGCTCCACTCATGCTGATGCTGTCAAATGTGAGTCATTTATGAACCGCACCTCATCTGTCATCAAAAATACAGTGTTATTGTCAGCGACTGACCTGAAGAAATATAATCTCAATAGTTAGGGTTTTCTTTACTTCTATTACTTCTAAACTGTAAATGACATAACTCCTCCATGAATAGACAGGAGTAATTAGATATGCCACTGAACCCAGTAGCTCACTTTGAATAAGTTTTTATCATAAGGTGCTACAATACTGCAAGAAGAAAACCAGACAAGTGCAAAGAGTCCTTATGGAAACAATACACTGCTTCGCCTATAGGTGCACTGGTGTAAATTGTCCAGTTTCTGTTCATCTAATACATCTGTGGTCTGAACTGGAGTTTAGTGGCAACCATGCAACAGACTGACAAATTAGAAGAAAGATTTCATGAAGACAAACCACCTTATTTATTCCACATTGACAATGACATGTTTTTTTTTTTGTTTTTGTTTTTTCCTATTTTATGTCTCACAGGTTGCATGGCACTCACTTGTTGTCATATAACAACAGAGAAGATTCAGGGTTTTTTTTTTCAGGTTTTGACATACTGGCACAGGTTTTTGTTCCTTCTTAATCTCGTGACAAGCGAAGCAAGTAGCAGACCTACCAACTAATGTAACACTTCCACCACTTCCCTTTTCCTCTGGTTATTTCGGTCATTTCTAGAAGCTGCCTGGGACTGGCTGCACGTGCCATACCGTAGTGACTGGAGCAAGGTCAGCATGTGAGTTCAGAGGGCTAAAAGTCACAAGGATTCCAGTCCAACGTTACACCCTGGACTCTTACTTACTATAAGCTCAGTGTTGTTAGATTAGTGTTGGTCCTTATCCTCATCTCTGATGCAATCTGCATCGTAGATTCAGTGTCTAGAGCTATGTACGGTACTTTGTGTAACTTGTTGCATGACAAGCGTTCATGACCAGGCCTTTCATTATTGTCTGCATGTGAGTGTGGGTCAAAGCGCTGTCAGTCAGCCCTGACAGGAGAAAAAAAAAACCTTTCACGCACTATAATGTAAGTTTGGTCTATGAGCACATGTGAGATTTTTTATTAGCATGTGGAAGCTCTGGTGTTGAGCTTACAATCAGAAAGAGGCCCGTTTTGTTGAAAAGCCTGTCAGCGCTTTCTTTCCCTCTCATTTTTTCCCCCTTCCACTCTTCTTTCTTCTTTCTTTTTCCCTCTCTCCAGTTTACAAGGCCTTCACACACAAGCTCCAAAGGATTACCAGACACACCCCTTTCAGGAGCACTGAGCCCTACAGCTCCACAGCCACCTCACAACGTGTGTGTGTGTGTGTGTGTAGGTGTGTGTGTGTGTGTGTGTGTGTAGGTGTGTGTGTATGTGAAAGCCAACATTTGAGCATTGGAGATCTCACACTTTCTACTCATTCTGCCTCCTCACAGAAAAGAAGGTTGAGGAGGGAAAACAAAAGGAGAGGTTGAAAGAGGAGAGGAAGGAAAGGAGAGGCAGATTGAGTGATTGCTGCTCGCTAATACAGAGGGAACAGCGCCAGAGAGCAAAGTTTTGGCCCGCAGCCAGCTTGTGCCACCATACAGCTTTTGTGCAGAGAGTTGACTTAGAAAGGACCTTTCAGAGGAGAAAGACTGAAGGGATGACAGAAAATACAGAAATGGGCAATGAGAGAACGCCAGAGCAAGAAGAGAAGGGGCTAAATAGGGGGGAAAAAATCATCACAAAAGGGAAGCTGTAAGGGAGAGGACGGACAAATAATGAGAAAGGAGAAAAATGAGGGATGGGAGGAGGGTTTAAACCAGATGATGAGAGGCATAAAGACTCATTCATGAGCTTGTACAGTAGATTAAAGAAATGGGGCTACAGCTACACCCATTTTCCTGTCTACACTTCCTTTCCTTCAGACTCAGACCTATTACATTTTAATTAATTTACATACAGTACAGACACTTTGGCATGCTTACGCCTGTTGCAGTTGTTACATAATTGTGTTATTATATTTATTTGCATTAACAACAATTATATTGCACTCCTGTGATTATGTGCTCCACTCACCTGTGTATGAACAGCTGGGTGAAACTAATGTAAATGTCATATTCCAGCAGCATTTGAGATTTGACTGACACTTTTATCATATCCTTTCTTTTTTCAACCTGTTTTTTGTACATTTCAGTAATAATATTTAAGTTGCTCTTCACAAAGCCTCAGTTTTAGATGTACTGTATGTGCATTAATAAACAATGGAAAAGCATTTAAGGTGTGTTATAAAATGAAAAGAAGATAAATTGTTAATTAATTACATACCAGCTAAAACCGGATTGTTGTGAAAAGACAATAAGCTCCACTTATGTAGTTTCTTTGTTTTCAGGTGAGGTCAGGGGAAGTGCACTGATGTCACTGTGGCAGTAGCTGGTAATTCTGGGTAATGTTGGCAGCCGCAGCTTAGATGAAGTGATTACCTGCTTCTGTGAGACAATTGTTTCCTGTCATGCCAACACATACCTCAAAATAGGAAACCATTAAAAGAGAATATAAGCACAGTTGGCAGTTAGGACTAAAAGTGTAATTTCACTGCACACGCATGCATAAAAAAACACACAGAAGACAGAAGGGGTGGCTATATGGTTGCTACTGGTCTATTAATAGAGGGGTAATATAAATACAAAGTGCTGCATGTGTTGAAAAGAGCTCGTCTGGAAGGAGAGGTGATGTTGGGTGACGGGTGGAATCAGGACTCTGCGATTGAGTGTAAAGAGCACTAAGTGTGTTTGTGTGTGTGCATATTGTCATGTATGAAGCACTACACTAAGCCGTGAGCGCCTGAGAGAGCTGGGACAAAAACAAGGGTAAAGGGAAGAACAGGAGGGCCTCTCATGTCCCCAATGAACCCTCTTAGCTCTGGTGTAAACTGGGGCCCTCATGTCCATATGTGTACCCCAAATAACCCCCTATAGCAAAAGGATGTTTAAGTTCACGCCACCTTGGAGCCTGAAGTAGCCGCAGACGTCTGATTACAGTAGCCTGGTTAGAGTTCGCTAATGAAATTCCATCAGAGTCACCATGGTATTGAACTTGGCTTCAAGCAGCGAAGATGGAGAGGAGGTGCACGCCAGACGATGTATAAAATGATAACTTTTATTATATTAGGATGAATAATGAGTTTAATTTGCAGTTCTTATCAGTATTGCACTGAGTAATATAAAATTTGAAGAGTGGGCGACGAAGAAATTAGGAGTGGCGTCTCTTGGTGGACACATATTTCAAACTTCATTCCTTATTTTCTGGCATATCATCTTCATTCACCCACAGACTTCCTGTCGCTCTGTGTTCATTTAATAGGATGTCACAAGAGGAAAGTAAACGAGAAATACCAATTTTTTTTTTTTCTTCTAAAAAGGGCTGGGAGTAGGTTTGGGGTTCTTTTCTGTTCTTCATAATATTTAAGGGAAACACCTACACCTGGGGTACTGCGTAGTCATGTCCTCCGACGACAACCCCACAGGCAGATGCAATCAGATTTTACTGGCTTAGAAGTGACTCACTGGTTAATTTTAGGACATTGACGTGTATCTGATGTAATTTTGTTGTGGAAAAATATTTAAGGAAAGACAGAAAGAGAAAATTCACTGAAGCTATATAATGCTAAATATGAATATATAGGATAAGAACTAAACATTTGCAAAGACAGTTTTCATAAACAGGAAACACACACTCACGCATACACATACACAGATGACTAAATGAGTCCGAGGGGGACGTGCAGATTTAAGCTGACAAAGCAGAGCACAGTTTGGCACTGCAACTACGTCATCATCTCCTTTGGCAATGATTAATAAGCTTAACAGAAACGTGCTCCACACAAACATGTAGACCTGTGTAAACAAAAGCTTGGCCACTGACATTTGCATGCACACACATAGATGCACAACCTCCAACCTCCAATGCAGTGATGTGCATATGTAATAAGGCATAATCATGTTAGACACACAAACACACGCATGCACAGACACAGTTGAACTGGGTTAGGCGGTCAGACAACAATGGCTTAGCTCTACAAACCCACATTGCACAGAATCCTCCAGATTTATCTGCTCGGCAACTGAGATCAGTTTCACAGGAAGTGATGCAATATTACAAGAGTATGATATAGAACAAAGGCAAATACTGCAAAGTGGTTAAAGAAGATGAAATGGGAAGTGAAAATGACTGTAGAAATTTTGTCCTTGTGATATGATGTCAGTACAGTGATGAAATATTGTACAAAATCTCTGAGTTACACCTAAGCTCTGGTCGTACTGTCTGCAAGTACTAAGTAAAAATGCACAAACACAGGTTGGGGTTGTAGAACAGGGGCAGATAGCGAAGTCAAACTGCTGCTGTCCTTCCTTTTTGTCTCAGGAAGTCATGTGGCTCGTCAAATGGGCCGGGCTTTGATGAGTCTGAGGAGGAGGCTCGCTGTTGCTGGGAGAAAAACTCCTCCAAGGTGTGTGTTTGTGCCATTTGTGTGTATTTTAACAGCGAGTGTGTGTGTGTCTCTGCCATTGGGAGTTTGTCTTGCAAAGGTTAAGACCTCACCCTGTGCTAAAGCATACACAGAGAACACACACTCAGGACACAGGCATGCTGCCCTATGAGTGTGTGTCCATGTGCGTGTGTTTAAAAAGCACAACCTCCCCTTTCCCCTTCTCCAGCAGCTGCTCAGCTGGTGTGTAGGAGGAAGAGAACTGACAGGCCTGAAAGTACTGACATCAGCAGAGAATGAGACACACAAAATACACATACAGACAAACACAAACGCTTTGGAGAGCAAAGGTGTGCCGGGCAGATCAGGTCATGTATGCTAAACTGACCTACAGACACTGAGTCTAAGAGAATATAGGGTATATTTAGAGAAAACAGACCCCAGACTTTGAAAGTGCACTGTAAACGTTAATAGCCCAGGGTTAAATGAACAGATTCAGAGGTCTATGTGGTATTCATCTGGAGATTAAAACACAAAAATGCAGCACAATGATTATTATCAGTTCGGAAAATACAGCATCAACATTCATCAGCTTTGTCTTTCTGTCAATGAGGATAATAATATACTAGACAGAGTAATAACTAGTGTGATACACAGTAAGCTTGCATGTTATGGAGGAAATATGAAATGTATAGTTATGAGGGTCACTGAGATTAACAAACCAGATTCACACGTCATTAAACTGACACCGATTAATATGATTTGTCAAATTGTGTAAATAAAATGATTAACTGATGATAAAAACACAATTTTTGGATCATGCACCAATGAACAGTAACATGAGTCATATAATTATAGTGTTGTATCACAGGACAGAGGAATATTGTATAACATTATCAGCAGAGATGTATAGTAACAAAGTGGAACCACTTGAGTACTGTACTTAAGTACTAAAATGTACTATCTGTACTTTTTTGGAGTATTATTTTTTCCTCCTACTTCCACTTTTACTGCACTACATATTTTTGATTAATTTAA
>JAQQZY010000017.1:31275035-31285098 GCA_030068375.1 Ostorhinchus rueppellii | reverse complement strand
AGAAAGAAAGAAAGAAAGAAAGAAAGAAAGAAAGAAAGAAAGAAAGAAAGAAAGAAAGAAAGAAAGAAAGAATCTGAACAACAAAAAAAGCAGAGGCTGATTTTCTGTTTCATGAAATAGTTCAAATAAAGGCAAATAAAGTAAATGTAACTGTGTTTGACACATCTTGAACTTCATTTCTTGAGTGAGAGCAGTTTACTGTCATATTATTCACTCCAATGAACCTTTTTACCTCTAAATGACCAAAAAACACCCAACCAAAACAGATACATATCTTCACAGTTATGTGGTGGAAGGTCCTTGTATAATGAAAGCAATTCCTATTTTCTTTTTTCTAAGAATATATACATCTAACAATTTTGTCACTCAAATGAGCAATGCACATTCAATCAATAGAGAGGGTTAGTTATTGTCCAACATATGCAAAAAGACACACAGGCACTCAGTGGAGTGTGACCCTGATGAACACACCAAAGCCTGAAAAAGAACAGAATCTGTTAAAAAGCGAGGCAGGCACTGACGGCCTTCACCAGCTCCCATGTGTGTGCCTGTTGAGAAAAGCCTTTTGTGAGAGCGCAGACCTTGTTGTGCACTTATTAAACTGATTTTTTCATGTTGGAGTGAGTCAGTGGCTCTGTGTGTTTGTGGATGTTAACAGTGTGTGCAGTCAGATGGCCTTGGTGAGAAGTGCTGTGAGGACTGTGGCAGAAAAGGAACACAGAGGCAGGTCAGCACCGACAGCCGTCAGTTTGTGGAAACAGAAGTACACTACATTGAGATGTGGCCAAGTTGACTGTATTTTTATCAGAAGGTAAAATAAATCGGACATGTGTCACCAGGATCTGTCACTCTTGGCAATCTTTGACCTTTTGTAACACTAAAAATACCCTAGTATTTTTAATGTTACATTATTATGTTCCTTTTTTCTTTTATTTTTAATTTCTGGAACATATTATTATTATTATTATTATTATTATTATTATTATTATTATTATTATTATTATTATTATTATTATTATTATTATTATTGTACCCTACTTTTTTTTTTTTTACATTGATGCCAAAAACTTACTTTTCCCTTGTACATTTCTGGCACAGTAGGCAAACATTTTAGATGTCTTGCTGTAGCATGATTAACATCACAAATGGCATCATTATAGATACTTTTATTCATATTGTTATACATCATTACTTAATTTTCTTAATGTGTTTAGTGTCACTTGCATGCATTTGCAGGCCCATATGTTTGAAGGTTTGCGTGTGTCTGCTTTATGTCTGGGTGAGGCTCCTAAAAAGCTCATCTATGCGTAATATGAGCATGTGCGTGATAGATATTCATGTTTTCCATGCACACAAAGGGAGACGAGTGATAAGACGACGACTGTCTGCCTGGCATGTCTGCTTTATTTGGATGTCTCTGTACATTGTTGCTTTGCTCGACAAACTGCCGTAGAGTTACGTGCCTGAATGTTATGGAAATATGTTTCATCTTCTGTACACAAATATGGACAGCACTGTGTAAGAAAACAACTGCTAACAAAAAAAACTGCTGAGATAAACAGTCCTACCTGTCCTATAACAAACTGTCAGCTAATCTAACCAGTCAAGTAAAAAGCATTGCAGTGTCAAGCAAGTAACTGTGATATCTTTTTATCTGTACGAAATTTGCAGAACACAAAACTGCTGTCTTATTACCGAACCCTCTTTGAAGATTCTAATTCACCTTGTATTTTCTGAATAACGAGTACAAAAGCTGAATCAGTAATAAAAAGTCAGGACATGAGATCTTTTTTGTGTGTGTGTTTGTTGTTGTTTTATGTCAGGGTACAGCATTTCTTTGACTGTCAGAATAAAGCAAGACGCTGAATGAGAATAAAACTCAAGAATGGCTCACCACTAATTCCTGTCATGTTTTAACATCGACTCACTGTCTCATAAAAAAAAAAACAAAAAAAAAAAACTTTGCTTTGCTCAGATGGTTTCTTAGGTCACTGCTGGAAATGCTGACTTGAGAAAAATGTGTATGTCAGAAAAAACAAAGCGATAAGACAAGATGTAGAGCAGAACAGATGTGCTGTATTTTATTTAAGAGGAAATAACTCTTGATTACTTATATAAAAGGGAAAAAAATCACCACAAAACAACAGTTTTATTAACTCAAGAGCACTTATTGGCTTTTTCTGAATTTTTAATTACATCACATTGTCTTCATGAGCTTGCTTAGTTACCATGGTGATGGTTCAGTTGACAACCCATGGATGCAAAAGAACAATCTCTAAGACAACTTCATCCACTAATGAAACTGTGATGTACAATTGATAGTTACAAAAACAGTGACCGTCCCCTTAACCAAACCAATATTTGTGTAAATTTCTTTAATAGCAAAAAGTATAAGAATGTATCATAATCAGTGTCATATTTACCCCTGCAAACTGTTAATTCTAATTTAATCACAAAAAAAAAAACATCAAACACATCAGACTAATGTGTATGTAAAAGGCCATACAACTGATAATGACTGATTATAAAGTATAAGCAGAGAGATGATGAGCTTTCGGGAGAGATAGCAGACAGATGATGCAATGATATGGCAAACAGGTTAAAGGAAATAGATGAAGCAGGAGCGGCAGATGGAGAAAGTGAAGGCAAATTCAAGAAGGGGTCAGAGTGTGACTGAGTGAGTAAAAGAAACCCTTGTCCTGTGGGTTCGGCGCTCTCTGTCAGTTTAAGCTGTGGCCAGAGATGATCCGGTTGCCAAGGATACACATCACCTTCAAGCAGTCAAGCAGGACGATGGCTCTCACAAATCAATCCATTCAGCACTATGACGTGAGCAGCAGGAATAACAGTGACGTGGGTATACTATGTGCTCGTGTATGGGACTGTGTTGAGGGGAGTTTCATCCTGACACCAACCGAGTCTTTTTCCCTACACCATGGCATTCCTGATCTTGCTCCACAGGTTATCTGACACATATACACTCTGACTATAACACAGTCTGCTGCTTAGCATGTTAGTGCCAACTGTCCTGGCAGTAGGTTTCCCCCTCCCTTAGTGACAATGAAATCACAGAGACCATCTTCCTCCTCCCATTGGCCGGTAAGCTCCATGGTGATGCCCTGTGATTGGGCATGCCCAGTATGCACTCTCGGCCAATCAGGTTCACTGTATCCAAGAGACTGAAGCATGTAAGGCTATTTAAATCCAACCAGAGCCACAAGATTGTTCAGATGTATATTTCACTGTGTAAAAAATAAAAAAGCTGGGGGGAAAAGGTTTATGAGTGGACGAATGTGCAAATCCCGACAGACCTGATTGGTGTTAAAAGTGGTTGGCCCATCTTGACGTGTTACAGAGACCCAGAGCGTCGCGTGAGTTGAATGAATGAACTTCTCATCATGTACTCCTGCTAAACTCTGAGTTTTTGATCAAATCCTACATCATGTTGATGCTTGATCTGCTACAGATGTGGTTTGAACAGTACGGAGATGGCACAGCTGAAGGTGAATGGACAGAAGAAGTAAAACCTGGAGGTCTTGTGTCAAAGGGACAGCCAGATATGGGTCATTTGTGGTGCACCAGGAGCCGGATTGTTGAGTCAAACACCAACTTGCAGCAGCGTCCAGCTAGAGAGCGAAACTCTCTGTGACGAACGTAGTGTAAGTTTGCGGCCATTTTGTGTCCACTCATTTTCTGAAACGTCATACTTTCTCTAACTACAAGATGGTGGACTAATCCAGTAGTCAGGTCGCCTGCAAAAAATCTTTTAAAAAACAAAACTTAGTGATTTCAACATGTTTAATGTGCTGTAGGTTATAAGCCTACTACATCCTGCTGATATAAGACAGAATTATTTACTTTGAATGATAAAGATTTATGTTGTGTTCAACTTAACTTCCAGAATTTGTCTGGGACAGATAATACTTACCATCATTTCTAGATGTCTCATAGAAAAATATATTGTCAAGAGAACATATTTTGAGCCAACAAAAAAAGAGGACAAGAGTAAAAAAAAAAAAAAAAAAAAGAACATTACCTGCAGTAAGACTGAGCTCTCCTGAGGTAGAGATATTAATAGACATGTATTACATATTCTCTTTTCCATGTTTAATAATTTGCAGTTTGGAGAGTTTGCTTGGATCTGAAAAATTCACAGATGACTTTTGGTGACTGCACATTTTAAAGTGCAACTGAATATAAATGTAATATGACAAAACCTACATATATTCTCCTGATCTCACACAGTGGAGTTATCTGTTATCACAGTGATACACTGTGTGACTTTTAACCTTTTGTTATCTGTGATGTTACATTACCATCACATTACCAGGTTTCCATAGCCAAATGTCTTATTTGATTGAAATATATACTGCTATCTACAACAGAAATTAAAATAAATAAATAAAGTTTCTGGGGTTTTTTTTTTGTAAACTTGCTGTGGGCAAGATGTACTTTCATGTCTTTGTAATTTTACTTTTCTTTTTTAATTGAATGGTCAGTATTACAGTATTGTGTGCATTTAAGACTAAAGGTATTAATAAACAGTTGCATTTTCTTTGTCAAATGTGTGTGTTTCACTGTGGAAGATTTTAATAACTGATTTCATGTAACAGTCATAAAATATAATTTTAATTGCCATTGACTTGAACAGCTGCCAGCGACCAAAAGCATGTACTGATCGAAGATGTTAAATAACATTTGAACCGGGGGGAATGCAGATTCTCATCTTTTCAGTGACATCAGACTTATCTTATTTTGATGTCCACAGGCTCTGTAGTGAACATGGAAACAGAGCCATGTTCTGCAACATTGATTCACCAATAAAACTCATGTGGTTTAACAAATGACAGCAGTTGTAGACCCTTGTTTTTATATTCAGGTAGGGCTATATTTTGCTGAAAATGTCCGTTTCTCTTCAGTTTTCTGAATTTTGATACAATAACCTTTGAATTCACTCATTTATGAACATCTACATGGTAAATAAATCAAATATAAGAAAACAGTGATTTTTCACTGGGAAATTTTTCAGAAAATAATATTACAAGCAATTGGGATCGATTGGGAAAAGTAGCTACAATCGCCACAATAGTTCTAGGTCTTTACAGGTTAACCTCATCTGATTTGAACTTGTTTAGAGTTTATAACTAGTCATTATCAGTTCCATGGCCTCACACACACACATTATGCTCTTGGCATACTTCTCACACAGATTACAACTCAAAAATCCATCATGACAAAATTACATTTTTCTTTCCAAACAATACACTGTGATGTACTTAAATTAATATTAACATACCTTTCAGCATACCTCTCACCTCTCAACAATTCTCGCCGGCTGTGACTTTGCCCTGGTGATAAATGAACACATAGCAGTGTATTAGTAGGTGCACAAATACATTTTCTATTAGTTATCAGCTCTTCTACAGTAACTAAACGTGTTTCTGTGATAAATAAATTTTCAAAATGTACCACTCAGGTTAATGGGTTAAAAGTTATTAAGTTATTACATTATACATTAAGGTTTGTTGGTAAAATTTACCAACTCCCATAAACTCGTTCATGTGTGTTATTTAATCTCGCGAGACGTCTGCTTCTTCCGTCTCGTGCACGCGTCCTCCTTGAGCTAGCTTACGGCAACTCCGAAAAGTTTGCGGTATTGAATTACATTTTTTGTCATTATTTTACATTTTTTCGTGGAGACTATCATTTTGAGCTAGAGTAACCCATTTTCTGTCCAACCACACGAACTGAACCAGGGCTGACAGTAAGTTTTATAGTTTTCTACTCTGTTTTGATGTTCATTCACGGTGTTCATGTTCCCTCATCCTCTCACCACCAACATCTGTGATACCACAAAATCAGGGCAAAGTATGTATAAAGTATGAGCTGTTATTAAAGTGAGTTATAAACACTTTAGGTTGATTTGAATGAAAAGGTTCATTTATTTCTGCGGTTTGTTGTCTAAGCAGCCCACAGCGCCGTTTGGTCACCATGGAAACGGAGCGTGAACGCGCAGAGAACACTCATTCACATCGAAGTGATCAGATCAGCCATGATGAATGAGAGATTTTCCGTAAAATGTGTGGTTTAAAAGCAGTTATCTTTAACCAGGGACTACTTCTGCATCTGTTAAAAGAAACTTGTAAAGAAAAAAAAATATTGTACCTGCATAGGAAAAAAAGATTAAACAAGATTAAAACTGATATTATGCTGAATCTTGTAAATATATCATTAGCACTTGCAGTAATATTGTTTGTACGACATATTACACTTGTCAGTGCTAGAAATCAAAATGAGAATCAAAATGCAAAAAGCATTTACATAGATACTCAAGTTGTCTTTGTCTATGTCAGTTTCTTATCACAAGCTATAACAGATACCTGCCCAAAATATCAAACTGATAGACTGCCAAATGTGAAATGATACAACTGGTTAAAAAAAAAAAGTAAATCTATGAATAAGCAGCTGAGAACATTATCCTAATCATAATGTTACCAGTTGTTACTAGTGTAAAAAAAAAAAGTAGCTGTAGAGTTTAGAATCAATATACAGATAGAATTTTGTTTTTCAGTAAATAAATATGAGCTTATTTTATTGCACATTAAAGATTTACCATGCATAAGCATATTCACTGTGACTTCAATGTGAGTAAGGAATTAAAATATTATTTGGATTTTTTACATTAACCAGATGCTTCACTTTCAGAATACAGTCCATAGTATATGAAAGGTAACAGGATCCTTAGGGTTTTATTTTCCCCAACCCTGAAAATTTATTTTTCTTGTATTGCAGTGGTACAGTCATCACAGCTAATTTTGGATCACAGAGTGCGGTTAATGAAAAAAATGCTTGTTCCACTTCAAATGTTGTTAATTGCAACCAAGGACTGAAAAATAGTAATTAAAAGCTTTCTGTCACTGTATAATTTAGTAGTCCAGTGCTCCAGTATTGCATTAATTCAGCCCTGTTCATTTTTGACTTTTCCAGGATTTCCAATCAGTGATAAACACTGTACCCACTCACATAATGAAATCAAACCCCTGAAGCAATTTCAAGACTGTCGTAGCAAATGACACATGGGCCTAAATGGCCTCTACAGAGGGGAACCAAGAGATTTGCAGCCCCTTCATCCCACCACGGAATACTTTGAGGAAAACGAGTGCAGAGATAGTCAGTGAAGCCAGGCAGTTGCTACGAGTCCAATCCACCCAGCGGCCGTTTACTCCCAGAGATGGGCATAGGGAACTTTTTGGGAAAAGCTCTGCTCGTGCTGACTGTGACAACAGGCCCCCATCCACCTTTAGGTTGGTTATAAATTTGACTTCATCATCTTTTAGACTGCAGGTTCTCAGATCAGTCGAGGATTACTACCTGTGGAAATGATGAGATACTTTTTAATGTTGCAGTCTCCATGCTCAAAACTTTGATGCTCCTGACTCCAGACCAGGATCAGGGACTCGTCTCTCTCCCCTGAACCATGTAAGTTTCTTGATGCTAATAATATAAGTTGGCCAAGAGTGGATTTTGAGTTGTTGATATAATAACAATGGATTGGCACAGGAAAATGCCAATAGCTTCTTAGTACTTATATATACACAAAAATGTATATTGTTGAATTAGCATTTTTTCACTTCTTTAGTAATGAACATCTTAGTCAATGTAATGTAGAACATAAATTCAATTCTAAATATTTAAAGTCAAAGGGATTAATACATTCTTGGATGTTTTTTTTTAGGGTTTTTTTTTTCTCCTCAAATTCAGTAACTTCAAATAAAAAGCCAAACATTTGCCATCAGCCACTATCAGTCAGTTCGACCAGTAATGAGAGTTTGGTTTTTTTTTATGTCCCATCAACACCAATTAGTCCAACAAATTGACTAAGCTGTCTATCTCTACTTGTGGTACTTAATATTCAGATTAAAATGGTGTTGACAATACACTCAGAAATACATTCGCATCAAATAAAAATGAGGTTAAATGTCATGAACTGGATAGGAAGTAAAAACATATGTGTGAATTGGTACATTTTATAACAATGTGAAGGCTGGTCTAGTTTTGGTGAACAGGACTGCAATTTTGATATACAATACAAAACATTTATGAATGGGTAATTAAAATGGTAGGTCCCCTTTGTGGACATGATTGCTTTTGTTGACGATTTTAAGGTCAGGCTCATTGCTCACACCATCGTATGATATTTATTTGTGCTGTGCTAGAAGCCGAAGTTTCCTGCCCCCGGTGATGCTGAGGATGCATTCAAGGTCTTTCCTAAACCTCCTACTGACCCTCTGGAAGGAAAGAGGGGACTGGCAGGGACACGGGCCCGCCTGCTCCGAGCTGGATCACTCCCCACATTGCCTCCTGTTGAGGGACACGCAGATGGTGAGGAAAGGGAAAAACATTTACCGGTAATATTTGAATGCTGGATCATGGGAACAAAAATAGTACAAAAAGAAGGTGTCTGTATGACAACAAGTAGCAAAGATAAAATATCCCTTCCAGAATGTATTACACTGTATATTTGTCAGAAAAAGAACCCATAATTTACTTCACTCATTTCACTGCTGTATATCTTCTCTTCAAATCACAGAGCAAGAGCAGTTTTCTCAAAGAGAAAATGAATGGAGCCATTCACATGTTGACATTATACCTGATTTACATTCTCTGCGCCTGGCCTGGGTGAAAAATTTACTGCTGCTGTTTTGAGTTGAAAAGGAGTGCTCTCTCTCTCTTTCTGTCTCCCTCTCTCTTAAGCATTAGCTTACAAATCTCTTCTACTGTTTCAACATTAAAACAGCTGATGGGGTTATTCAAAAGAATTTATTAAAATATGAAGTCTATGTTACGCTCACAAGCACTTGAATAGTCGAGCACAAAGTGACACTTGTTCTTTATTGCAGTGAAGGAGGTAGAAACATTACCACAGAGCATTGCAGCAATATGTAAATAACTACTTTCCATATCCTTTCAATGTGTCTAGTGAAAGAGAAACTAAATTCAAGGCCAGGACAAAAGCAGCCATCAGCTAAGCAGCTTCCCGCTACAGACCACACTAAGGTCTGTAGTGGTCTCCACAAACCCACTCCATGCAGGACAGCAAGTGAAAGGTATGGTTTCTGCCCCTCTGTAAGACTTGCATAACCCTTTCTCCTCTTTATTCTGCCCTCCTACCATCTCCTGCTCCCTCTCTGACCACAGTGACAGAACAACAATAAGTTGAAGATTTATTAGCACACAGAGGTTGCAGTGGCAGTCATTACTACAGTCCATTTTTGGCTTTGCATTTTATACTTACCTGTTTTTGTTGCTACACTGTGTTGAATTTAGAAAGCTTATTATGTCTATGTGTGTCTATATGTCTATTATGTGTATTTGTGTCCTGGTTTACATACTAACCTACCCTTACATTAGAAACTGACATTTACAATAATAAGCACCTAAGTAAGCTGATTTATTTATGTAGTAATTTTAAGAGATTGGTTTTGCACTTAAATCTTTAATGTGAAAAAAGGGTCCTCTGTACTAAAAGTGAACTCTCTGGAATCTGCCTTTTGATTGGTTAGTAAATAGAACAGGGGCAAACATTAAAACTAAATTCATTTAATTATTAATGTTTTCTTGTTTTGATGGGTGACATTTGTAAACTCTGTGAATACTGCATTTATGGGTCCTGTACTTTACATATTGACCATTTGAAAAATACACAAATTCAAGGATCGAAATATTTATTACAAATAACTAGTGCTGACAAATGATTAAAATTTCAAATCAGATTAATCACAGGGTTGCTGTGGATTAATTTCGATGAAGCACGATTAAATATCATTCATTTTTAATCTATATTAATCTTGTTTCATTTTGCATGAGCAAACAGACTCAAGAAGGAAGAGAATACACACACACACACACACACATTTAATGTGTTTATTCAACAGGTTCAACAAAACAACTTGAAACAACTGTTCCATCATGGGTTTTTATTATTATTTTTTTAAATTATTATTATTATTATTATTATTATTATTATTATTATTATTATTATTATTATTATTATTATTATTAT
>JAQQZY010000017.1:31239651-31274935 GCA_030068375.1 Ostorhinchus rueppellii | reverse complement strand
CCTGAGCTCTGGTGGCAAAGAGTTCCAGAGTTGGGGAGCAGAGCGGCTGAATGCTCTGCTCCCTATGGTGGTGAGATGGGCAGAGGGTACAGTGAGGTGGATGGAGGAGTAACATCTGAGGGTGCGGGCGGGCACAGCTACGTGAAGGAGGTCAGACATATGTGGAGGGGTGAGGTTATGGATGGCCTTGAATGTTAATAGAAGGATTTTGAAGTTAATGCGGAACTTTACCGGCAGCCAGTGGAGCTATTGCAGGACAGGAGAGATATGGTGAGTGGAGGGGGTCCTGGTGATGATACAAGCAGCTGAATTCTGAATCATTTGAAGTTTATGGAGGAATTTGTGTGTAAGACCATAGAGGAAAGAGTTACAGTAGTCCAGGCAAAAAGTGACAAGGCTGTGAACAAGGATAGCAGTGGTATGGGGGTGAGGGAAGGGCGGAGGCGGTTAATGTTATATAGATGGAAGTAAGCAGACCGAGTGATGTTATTGATGTGGGCTTGAAAAGATAGAGTACTGTCGAGGATGACACCCAGACTCTTAACCTGTGGGGAAGGGGAGAGAGTGGAGTTGTCGATATTCAGAGAAAAAGTGTCAATTTTGGATAAAGTTGATTTTGAACCAATGAGGAGAACCTCAGTTTTGTCACTGTTTAGTTTGAGAAAATTGGAAGTGAACCAGGACTTTATGTCTGCTAAGCAGTCAGGGAGGGAGGATGGTGGGAGGGTGGAGGAGGGTTTGCTGGTGAGGTAGAGCTGGGTGTCATCTGTGTAGCAGTGGAAGTTGATGTTGTAATTCCGGAATATTTTGCCAAGGGGAAGGAGGTAGATGATAAAAAGGAGGGGCCCCAGTACAGAGCCCTGAGGTACACCTGAAGTAAAGGGGAAAGGTGGAGATGTGAAGGATCTGAGCTGAATGAATTGAGTGCGGCCTGAGAGGTAGGATTTAAACCAGTGTAATGACATATGGGTGATGCCAATGGAAGATGATCTATTAAGAAGAGTGTTGTGACAAATGGTGTCAAAGGCTGCGCTCAAGTCAAGGAGGATGAGAATGGGGAGTAAACCAGAATCTGCTGCCATGAGGAGGTCGTTGTTGATTTTTATGAGTGCTGTTTCTGTACTATGAAGGGGGCGGAAACCACACTGGAACTGTTCATACAGGTTGTTATGAGATAGATGGGAATGAAGTTGAATAGCTATTGTTTTCTCAAGAATTTTGGAGATGAAGGGTAGGTTGGAGATGGGGCGAAAGTTATTGAAGTTGGTTGGGTCAGCACTGGGGGGGGGGGGGGGGGGTTTAAATAAAATTTCCCAACCCCCCCCCCCCCCCCCCGAACTCAAAGTTCCCATCCAGAGGGCCAATTTACTGTTTGTGTCTTCCATCTTTTGTTTGTTGGTTCTGCTGCCTGTCACCGCTATATCAACTGTCCATTTGCATATGTGCGACGCTAACTCTACTTGGACAAACTGCCCCAAATGTGTTGGCAGAGACATTCTGTGCTGCAGATGGGTTAATTACATTAACATTTTTACTCAGATTAATGATGAAAATAGATTAATCCACATATACTTGTTACTTTTGACAGCCCTACTAATAACTAAACTCATTTATTAACTACATAACCCATAAACATTTTAAAGCAAAAAACCATCAAAGCAGTAATTTACGTGTCCCGCAACCAGTAGCTCTTACATATATTCAGCTTATAGTGCTGAGTTAAATATATGAAGTCACCAGTTGCACTAAGTAATGGATAGAAGAAATTCTTCAACTTGAAACACTTGACCCCATTTTAAGACATTATACACTTTACTGTACGCTATATCTTGATCATGTTACAAATCCCACTTCTTGGCAAGCTTCATTCTAAGTGAAACTACCTCTATCTGTCACTACTATCATGTGTCAGCTTTTACACCTTCACGATGTAGAGAGGCTAAAAGCTCTACTTTTTTCTGCCGACCTCATCAGCTGCGTGTCAGTTGAACATAACTCTTGGCGTAAGTCGGGGGCTGTCGTTAGAATCCATCTGCCTATTGATCGGTTGGAGCAGCTTGGACTGTGGAGGGGGGACAGACCATAAAACACTTTTACAGGAAATCTGGGCTATCACCCACAGTCCATACCTCCTTTCACACAAGCCAAGTTAACACACAGTGTTTTTAGAACTTGTTGCTGATAAAGGCTTCCCAAGAGATCAGGCTGTGGTCAATGCATGAATAAAGAGGATACATTTAAACACTTCGCTTCTTGATAGGCATGAGGTCAGACTTTTTGATGCAGTCTTTTCTAACACTGCTACTCAAAAGGTGCGGTAGATTGAAAATCAGAGATAGCCGAGCCAGAAGTACACTAACTGCGAGTGAAAATAGACACAGCATGACAGATTAATATGATGAGTTGGATGAGATATAAAGATAGGGAAGATTAGACATCCACTAGATTCTTTTTCTCCAATAAGCTGGAGCTTTATAGCTCCAAATGGCTCTCTATTAGATTTGGGTACCCATCTGGGCAAGGCTGGCAGCAGCGTGTGTTGTGACTGCAGTGCACTGGCCAGGCTTAAGACAAGGATGAGGTCATGTCTCAGAGAATGCAGTATCACACAAAGAGGCCTTATTATCAGGCTCTTAATCCTATCATACAAAGCCAAGGCCCCCTCCCTGACATTCACTGCAACATGCCTTAGCCAGTGTTCCCTGCCGCATATGCCCTGTATGCCAGCTTATACCAATCTGTAAATCTCCATCAGAGAAAGTGGGAGTACTGTACTGTTATATGCGCATTATTTATAAGTATCTGTCGTTTATTATTATTTTTCTTATTATTAAGCACAAACACATTCATCTATTATGACATCTGTCTATTTCCTGAAATCAATAAATGGGTATTTTGAAATAAAGCTGTTGAGTTTGAAAGCACAAAGAAATAATACATTTGGCCTTTTGTTCTAATTTCTCCACTTCAGGCATTCTTAATGTTTGTCTTTGGTGGGAATGATTGTACTTCATCATAATGAAAATTCATTTGACTCATTCTTCAGTGTGAAGATAGTGAAGAAAACCTTTCACTGATCGAGATGAAAAGGATGACTCATGCATCTTTTGTTTATCTCTTCATATTGAAATCAGGTTCTGCTTTATTGGACAAATGTTGGACACAAGACTTTTTTTCAGTGTACTTTCAATAAATAGCATAGTTGTATAAAAGCAGACATACACTGCTCACAGGGACAGAATATCAGACAATACAGGTAAGCAGACAAATGCAAAGGACAGCAGACTTGACAATGACATGAAGAGAAAATGTGGCAGATGTGCAGGCAGCAACCCACAGCAAGCTGATAGCATGAGAAGGGTGTGTGGTTTTGAAGGGTTTTACGGTAACACCATGGAGGCAACTCACAGTGACAAAGCATGAGCAGCTTTAACCAAAGCCCACAAAGCTAACACATTAGTTCCTGTTGTCTGTTTGGGATTTCAGTTTGTGATGCTCATTGCATCACAATGCATGTGACAAACAGTAAATAAAGACAAACTTGCACATGTACCTGTAATGTTAGCCTCACAGCATAACTGCTGTCATATTTTTTGGCCAAATTGTGATATCTGCGTAACTTGACTTTCCTAACACTGCTACTTCTTTTTTTATCACTGGACATGACCTGAAAAAATATGATTTAGACAATTATGCTATGAGGCTAACGATAAGCACAAATGCACCCTTACAACACACACACAGATAACAACACCTGTTCAGGCCTTAACCACTGTTGCAACAGTGACACCACGTGGCGAAAAAGGGAAATCTATGTCTTAATCTCAGGAGAGTGTAAAAACTGTAAAACCTTTGTGAAGACACTGTTGGGCACTTTAAACTTAAATATGTAATTCTTACCCTTCAGTTCATATGTTGACTAATTATTTTATAACCATATGAACTGATTTTATTTGTCATTTCACTTAAACTGCAAACCATTCTGTCATGTTAAACATCTGTGATAACCAGGATATGTGTCGGTTTTTGTGTTTCTTTGTGTTGGCAGGAAAATAACTGAACCAGGTGCTCACTTCAGAGTTAAATCCACTGAATGCAAAGATGGAACGAGAAGAGGTTTGTTCAGCTATATTAAGTCCAAATTCAGAACAAATACCATAATTTCCATGTTATGTAGAATAAAAATGTATTTACAATTTTGCCTGACATGATATTACAATTTTTCTGCAACATAACCTATTTTCTAAGATATCTATAGCCAAACTATACCAGAATGTTAAATACAAAACCACAGTATACTCTGCTAAGTTTAGAAATGTTTCTTCAGTATGAACCTAAACACTTTTGTCTGTATCTGGAAAAGACAAACTTTGATTGGGGTGTTGTTGCTAAGGGCCTTTTTGCTCCACGAGAAGCAGCCAGCCAATAGCTAACAGAGCTGTTGGTTTGGGCTACCACAGTTTCCTGCATCACACCAAGCAAAAGGGTATGCAGATTTTCTTCAAAAAAAGGTACACGGTGTGTGAGAGACTGAACACAGCTGCATGCATAAGTTTGCACGCACAAGTGTTTGATCACACACACACACTCGCATGCCCACACTGAGTCAAGACAATGTCGCATCAGCAGAGAAACAAATCAGAGGAAGTGAAGCTGTAGCTGGTGACCTTTCATTGTGGCATCAAACTTCCTGCTGCTTTATTTTAAGACATTGAACTTATGAACCATGATTGCTGCTCATGTTCACTGTCTGTGAACAGGTGGTAATTGGCTAACTGCAAATGTCTTTGTACTTTTCAGAGCAGAGGAACGGAGGCAAAAGCATAAGCACAGGGGAGGGTGCAGAATCATTGGTGTGGAATAATACGATTGCTCCTCTTCTCCAACAACTGGAGACTGCAGGTAAAGTGGGTACTGAATAAGGGACTCTTATGATTGCAAACACATGCATCATCTGAAACCTATACTATGTTTTGTTTTATAGATTAATTCTGTTTTTCCAAAGAATATATACATCAGTTTGGAACACATTTCATCCATGATTACTTACTTTCTATATCACATTCTTTTTTTTTTTTTTTTTGGTTGGAGAGCTTTTCTTTTTAGCACCTCATCAGTATTTCTCTTATAGTATTCAAGCCATCTGACTTAGAAGTATATTTTAGCTGTGCAGGATAACCATGTATCAAGTCTAAAAATGCACTGTCATTTCTACCATTGAAGAAATGCAAACCAAAAATTGCTATGTTTGGCATTTGTACAGAACTGTCCTAGTCTGAAACTGCAGTCTGGCACCCATGAAATGAAATCTATGGCTGTAAATATTTTAACACTCTACAAATTTAATGGAAAATTCATTTGAAAGATAAATATTAAATATTTATTGTACCAAGTGCCTTCTGCCTCATGCATAAAACACCTTTCAGATTCAGTAGGAAATTGCAGTGCAGTGTTGAGTGTGAGACTGAGGCCAACCTTTTTTAGACATGGCCAAACCCTGTTATTTATGCAGGGAAAACATTTATTTTACCTCAAAAACAAGGAAAAGACTCCACCCTTTCTCTTCCTCTGCGTCAAGATTGTAGCTGCCTGTTGCAGAATTGTTTCCCTGCATCTGCCCATTGAAACTCAAAGCTGCTTCTTAGAACAGGGAGGGGAATGTTGTTTTACTGCTGACCAATTATTCATGGTGAGGATTTAAGCTCCAGTTTTTTATACAAACAAAAGCTTCTTGTAGCATAATATAGTATACAGTATTTTGCAATACACAGAATACAATTTATCGGATTCACATAGAACATTATGTGTTCACATTCCCAAGTATGGGTTTTCATTTTAGATTATTTGCTTTGCTTTGCCCTGAACTTGACATTATTTTTTTGGCTATATCTGCTTTCTGATGATGCCAGGCAGTCCTGGGGGTTCAGTGGATCGTCTGTGTGAGCTGTGTGTCCGTCTCCATGGCACCTTGGCAGAAGCAGACATGCTCGGCCGACGCTGTAAGAGGAGGTCAGGGATTCTGCGAGCACTGTTCCGCCTCATCGACCTCAACTCGGCCCAGCTCAACCTGCATATCGCCAAACTCTGCTTCGCTGTGAGTTTGTGTATCAGCAAGTCTTCCACTAAGTCTGTAATAGAAGGGCGTCTGGGGCTTCAGTTTCTTAATACAAAAGTTGTGAAGTTTTGGTATTTTCCTCCACAGCTGTGTGTCAGTGGGAACAACCTTCTTAACATCTGTAAGCTTGTATTTAAGATCAGCCGCAGTGAAAGCAATGACATCCTCTTCCAGAACAACTCCATCTTAGGTAAACAACATTTTATCTAGCTCAATACCAAGCTCTTGGGTATTAAATAGTTCCTTAGAGACAATCTGCATCTACCCAGTTGTACTTTGTTTTTAGTTTTTGAAGCCTCTGTTTAGATACAAGGCTAATGCAGATGATTCAGTCACTACAAGACATCAAAATAGAACAAGCACTTTCTCAGTTGAGAGGTTAAATGACACTATGGTGCATATATTGCTCCTTTATTGTTACAGTATTTTAGGTGTGAAGTGGGTAACTGTGTTTCTGAAACAACTAAGAAGAAAACAAAGAATGATAAGCCCTTACATATAAAAGTAATATGTACTGTACCAAAGATATGAATAGGTACAAAGAAATGTTCCCAATTTCCGTTAACAATATTGTTCCTTGTCATTACTATTTTCCTTCTCCATGTATCATAACATACATTCTAATTTTTAGATTCATTGCTGGACATTCTGTGCAATGAGGATGTGTCTACATGTGGAGAAGCTCTGCTGTACTGCATTGGAACTCTGAAGTTTCTCTCTGGAAACAGTGTGATCCTCAGACTCCTGTTGGACAAGAATTGTGTTGGTGTGGCACAGACAGTCATCCAGAAGCTCCATGTGGTAGAAGATGCCCACTTTACTATAGCAGGACACATGCTCGTACAGGTGTGTCAGAGACGCCACTCTGGTGAGAGGGGTACAGTTTAGTCAGGATATTATTGTGTTTATGGTGATTTGATATGGGAAGTTTAGAATCACCTTATACAAAAAACACAGTATCTTGGATGACGTTTTTCAACAAGCTAAACCAGTCCAGTTGAACTGAGGCTACTAAGGAGAATGATGACCTGGACAAATGAGAACCTACACAGACAAAAACACAAATACATCACATTACATAGTGGGCAAATAATGTTGTTTTTAAGAAAATGTTAATGGGAGAAGGAAGGTTTTTTGTGACGTTTTAGATCAGGGGTCACCAACCCTGGTCCTCGAGAGCTGGAAGAGGGAAAAATCTAAAACACGCAGGATAGTGGCCCTCGAGGACCAGGGTTACTGATCCATGTTTTAGATGTGTCTAATATCAATAGCTAGCAGTTTGTGTAGTGATACAGATGCCAAGACAAATCCCAGTAGACTTTAAATTCTGGCCATAGGGAGGACATGTCCACATTGTTTATATCAATGTTTTGACATGGGTGCACACCATGGATTTACCTTGGGGGTGAATAGATCACAACAGTTGGTTCCACTGGGGACTGAACCCAGGCCCTTCTGCATGTAAAGCAGATGTGATTACCACTACACTATGGTACCAGTTAATTGTAATTTGGGATTGTGACATGATGCGTTTCAGATGTACAGCGGCACCAGTCCAGAGAGTGATTTCATTAGTGTATCAATGATCAGGAATGCAATAATATATTAAAACAAAAAAGAATTGTATTTATTGATGAATGTGGAATTTCCAGCAGTTAGACAAAAATGTTTTTGTTTATGTCTGGCATGTAAGCTGCTCCATGAGTAATGTTCTCTGCTGGCCTGGATACCTAAGTCCAAAGCACACCCTAATTCTCTCTAACAGAATGATTGCTGTTAACCACACAAAGATCCAAGCAAACACTGTGGCTGGCACTTTGCTTGATATCTAATGTAACTTATTATGCTGTTATCGGAGGAAAATAAGAACACTATGACTTTCCAGAAGGTTCATTACTGCCATGTGTCAGGAATCACAATTTCCCTCTTGTGATTAATGTCCATGGTGAATATTTTCCGGTTGCTTTGCCACATGGCGTCCTGCATAGGCCAGTAGCCAGCCTCACTGAGCATGACTGCTATTGTGTGTGGGATGCAATAGTACAACATCAAACAGGATATAGACAATACTGGCCTGAATGCACACACTACTGCTTTATGCATTCCTATTCTAAACTATTTTCATCTCTCTGTGTTGGATATCGACCACTTGTAGCTGACAGTAATACTGAGAAACCTTGCTGATCACCCTGATTCTCGACCGTCCTTCGTCACCTTCTCTGTATTATCAGAGCTCTGTGTGGTGTTGCACCGACACTACAAAGACCAGGATGTCTGTATCAACATTTCAAGAATATTCAGGTACCACGCATGCACTGGATTTCAGTTAAGGTTTATTTAGTTTCAAGATACATAGGTACTTGTACTGTGAGGAATTGGCTAGTTTAGTTTATTTTTTATTTTATTTCAGAGCTAGTTTTCACATCATGATTTATAGAGGCTGAAGAAGGAAGGATGAAAGACCGCATGACATTCAATAGAATGTGTAAAAATATTGTTCCTGAAAATCTCGTATGATGCAAACCCATTTTATTTATAAACACCATGGACCATTGATTTCAGATTTTAACTTTACCTGATTTTATTTAGTTTTTTGTTTGTGAAATCTGCTAGGCTTTATTCTTTATTTCAATCACTGACATCTTTTTTTACATCTCAATTTGTGTTATATATAACCTTGGATTCAATGCCTGACTTTTTTTTGTATTTGATCTTTAGTGTTATAGATTTCTTATTCTGACATGACTTTGTTGTGTCAAGCATTAAATGGGGTATTCAGGTCACTGTGTTATGAAATATGTTTGTTATGTAGGGCAGTTTGCAGGTTGTAGGAATAATAAAGCTTACACTATGTGATTAATATTACTAAAGGTGATAAAAGCAAGAGTATTAGGCTTCATTCCAGACCTACTTATGAATTACCAGTATTGATGTATATCTCCATATTTAGACATCGTAGTGGAGCAGTCAGTGAGTGGTTGCTGATATTTTTTGTTCACTCTCTCCCTCAGTAAACTCTCCTCTTACTCTGAGTGCCGCCTTGCTCTGGCCCAGACCCCCGGCTGTTACCAGCTATTTATAGAATTGCTGAGCAAACATCACCAAAAACAGGTGAACCACCTTTATGCGTGTGCGTGTCTGTGTGTTTTCTGTGTTTATTAGGAAGAGGTGAAAACGAGTTTTCCCAGTTCTGTGATCGAACTCTACTGAGCATGTTTACCCTGAGAGCAAGTTGTTTATGCACATCAAGTCCAAGCACATCCACAGGACATTGTGAGCAGGTCAGGCTCGTGTCTCGCTCCATGCTCTGCTATGACTGGGTGTTTTGACATTTAATCATCCCAGGAGAGTCTGAGTAAATAAGGAGGGAGGAGAAAAAGCCAAAACAAAGGAGGTCAGTTGGATTAGATGATAGAGCAGAGGTGGAGAAGAGGGACGGGCCCTCCTATATCACATATGACAGGTCTATGTCCCCTCATATGGGCAATGAATACACACCTTCTAATACATACACACTAGCCTACACACACACATAAATACACACACACACAGTGCAGGGTAAGACATGTAATGAGCACCTTGTCTTAGGACAGCACGTTCTGTCCTCATATCGATGTCAGTGCACATTTGTGGGTAAAATGAGTGTGTTCTTTATATGTTATTTAATAAGTAGGGTCAGGGGACAGTAACACGCACTCAGATTTGTGATAATCCTTTAAAAAGACAGGTGTTACATCCAAACATATCTACACAGGTGTGAACTCTCAAGGGGAACTAAGTGATATTGACACTGACAATGGCGCTACTTGATAGGTCAGGCTCCCTCACTGTAGGTGAAGGGACTTTTTTTATCGGTTACATCAACAATAAAAAATTATTAAGATGAAGGTGTTTGTTTTTCAGGATAATATTTACAACTGATGACTATAAACCCAAGAAATAGCCATGTGGTGTTTATGCTGGAAGTGGTACTAAGATCATTTACTTTAGTAACAGTACAATGCCCGTGACCCTAGTGAGGATAAAGCAGGTATAGAAAATGAATGAATGAATGAACAGTACAGTGAAAATACTCTATTATCAGCAAAATGCACTCAAGTAAAAATAGTCACTGTGCAATGAATTGATTCCTGTTAATATTTTAGTGTTGTGTAATGTCTTTTTTTATTCATATTGCTGCTGCATTAATTTACATGTTGCACTTGTTTATTTAAATTACTTAATATACTATTGATGGTATGATCTACACTTTATGTACCATATTCTGTCTATACACTCATCATAAGTTTTGAAGCGTCGATGTCTTGTGAGAACCAACTATCTCTAAAACATCAGCTGTTCATGAGCTCAGGAAAGCAGCCCTGTTTTCAACAGTTGATTTTCTATTAAGTTCAGAAAGGCTTTTCAAGATTTTATTTAGCTTAGAAAGGAAGAGAATGTTCTCAACCAATACAGAAATACCCTAAATACTCAACATTAACCAATTTGATATGTGGGTTTCTCTGGACAGGAAATCGACAATATATGTAATTATGACTATCAAATTATATAACAGAAAAAGATATAACATCATCTCTAATCCCCATGCTCTTCTGCAGGACCTGGTCGTCCGTCTACTTTTCACCCTCGGGAACCTCACAGCCAAAAGCGATGAGGCTCGGCAGCATCTCTTCCAGTGTGAAGGCAGTGTGGAAACACTCCTCCAGCTGTATGACAGCTATCAGCGAAGAGATGAACCACTTCCACAGAGAGGCTCTGAGACCGGCATGAGGCCTCCCTTGACTGCACAGAAGGACGATGATGTGCTGGTGAAGCTGGTGAGGGTGCTGGCAAACATGTGTATCCATCCTGCTGTAGGTCCAGCGCTGGCTGACAACGCCACCTTCATTCAGCTGCTCAAGGAGACACTGGGTAAGAAAAGACCTGGAACATGTAAAGACGAGTCATGAACCACTTCAAGTCTAGTCACTGTGTAAAAATAATCTATTAAATAACAACAGACGGGTATCAGGTTTACAGCTGTAACTATCTCTGTCACAATTATTACACTATCACTTTATTGCAGATATTTGAAGTAACTGCAGTTGTTTTACATAATTCATCTGTAGCAGCTGGATGAAACTAATAAAACCATTTCCATTAGCAATGTAGGTTTATTGTAACAATATAGTCAATAGCCTGTGCTGATACTAATGTCATTTTCTATTTGTTTAGTTTGATTTTATTATCCTTTTGTGCCAAAGGAACAAAAAAACAATTGTTATAAAAATATAATTATACTATTTAAAGTCTTGCTCCTTCATCACACTAACTTTTTGATATAACACAACAGGTAAACAACAGCACTGCTATCTGAGGCTGATGCTGATGTTAAACTCATATATCTATAACTTCTATCATGTTCTCCACTGTTTCAGATTTGACTGGTTCTCTTTTGATGACTTCTATTGACCTTATCCAACTCCATCTCCTTCTTCCTCCCCTTTAGTAGCACCCAAATGGGCAATATTTGTATCTAGTTTCATTAGGCATATTTATTTCTGGCCTGTGCAGTTTCTGTTTGCAAAGCCTAAAATGCAAACAGAAATGCAGTTTTTATTCATGTATTTCATTATTCATTGTCAATAAACAGCTCCTTTTCTGCATTAGCTGAACTTGATATGTGTAAATAAAGCATTTTTCACTTTGTATTAAACTAGTGAGTCAATCACAATTAATCATTAACTTAATTTTATTATCATGAGAAGTCCTAGCTGTAACATGACCAGATTTTTCACATTTTCCCATGTTATAACTTTTTACAAAAGGATCAGTGTGTGAAAACTAGAGTTTATAAATAGCTGTTGAGTGCATTTGGCAGTAAGCATCTGTTAGGCAGTCAACCACTTCCCTTATGCTGGGAACAAGACATGACTTTGGGTGAAAACACAGTCCTTGTTTGTCTGTTTATTCCATCGCTCGTCTTCCTTTCAGTGCTTTCTGTTCGTTACAGCACATCCTCTATGGTTTACCTGTTTTTTTTTTAAGTATGACAAAGTGAGGCAGCAGGATGTTCTGTCACATCTCACTGTAGACTTGGGTTGGTTGTGAAATTCTCCCTTGTGGTTAACTGGTTTCAGGACAGATTGAACAAATACACAGATTGGTGTGAAACTCTCAATCTCTCACATACGCTTCATGGCAGCTGGAAGTGTAAAATTGAAGAAATAAACAGAAGCAAGGGTTGATCAAAATTTATGAAAAAAGAAAATTAAAAAAGTCAGTTTTCAGAGAAGAGAAAGGCAATGCATGATTAGAGACAGTGAGTAAGATTGGAAGTAAATTCGATAACTGAAGACAGACGTACAAAGCAAGCATGTGGGGGTCAATATGGAGAACGAAAACAAGTCACAGCAGAGGATAAAAGTGCAGGCTTGGCTGATCGATGTCCTGTTTTGATCAAGTTCATGACAGCCTCTGCTGCTTCACATTATACAGCTTTGAGGGGAAGCACAACAAAGCAGCATTTCCAGTCAGAACCAGAAACAAAATTCAGTGTGACACAGGCGCCGCTTGACAGTGCAACCGCAATATCCGCGATTTATAACCGCGCACACGACATCTGCTGCTATATCAGGAACAGACTCGGTTTCCAAGTCTCTCACAGTGCCATGGCTGCTTGGTTTGGGTCACATTGACCTTTGTATGCAGCTCATGATCAAGGCCGCTATATCAGACTGAACAGCTACTTTTACGATAATGTCACAGTGTCATATTGCTTTGGCAGAACGTTAATATGCAAAAGAGGGTGCTCAATTTCTGCCTTCATAAGAGGACAGTGCATCTGCAGAGCATATGAAAATATAAAAAGTATCTCATACATCCAACAGCTCCTTTTCAAAAGTTTACAAGTTTATAGCTCAATTCATTCAAATATTGGGCATAGAGTGCATGCCAGTATTAAAAGGGTAATAAAAGTCTTGTAATTGTAGCTGCTCATATGACTATGACACCAATCATCAGTATGAGGGTCTGTTTGCACAAACAAATCATGTACACAAATTGTGTTGTAGCACTGATGCGCCGTCAGTTTGTGTTATATGTGTTGTGGGTAGGGTGGGTGCGGAATAATACGAATATATACAGGGATCCCGCAGGGTCTTAAAAAGTCTTAAAAGTCTTGAATTTCCAAATCTGTATTTAATACTTTTAAAAAGAGTTTTTAAGGTATTAAATTTGATACAGGAGACGTTCATTTAGTTTGCCATATACATGTTTGCTGTATTGTGTTTAAATGTGCCTGTTAACTCATTCACTGCCATTGACATGTTTTGACATCATTTCAAAGCTGTTCTGTAGATATGCCTGGCAGTGAATGAGTTAAATGTCCAAGCTGCAAAGAAGCCAATGTTATTCGACTCAGTTCCACTCGTTCCAACTCGACATTTTATATTGAAATTAGGCACCAATTATCACTAACTTTGCAAAAATGATCACAGAACAGTCAACCCAACACAGAAGTTAAACATTTTTGCCAATATGGCCATGAAATGGGCATTAAATTCTGTTCTAAATAGTCTTAATAAAGGTCTAAAAAAGTTTAACTTGTAGAAACTGTGATATAAGATATTATTAGTGGTGATGATTGATGCTTTCCTTGTTTTGTCTTGTGACGGATCACACAGAGTTGAGGTCTGTGCAGGAGAGCGAGGAGCTGATAGTGAATGTGGCAGCCACCATAAACAACCTTTCCTACTATCAGGAGCACAGCGTCGCACTGACAGGCAATCACCTCGACATCGCAAAGTGTAAGATGGAGAATAGAATATTAAAACTGACAGTATGTGAATTATGTATTATTAGATATTGCACACTATGGTTTTCCTTTGTTTCTTATTTTATTTCCTTATTCCACCATTTCTCTTTTTTTCTCATCCTTATTTCTTTTTGTTTTAGTGATGATGAAGTTGGTACTCAGCTCTAGCATGGATGCTGTGCATGAAGCCACAAGGGTGTATGGAAATCTGTCTCAGTTCAGCGATGTGAGAGACTTTATTATGCAGAATAATGGTATATAATCATCTGCACATAAACCACACCTACATCATACAAAAATTAAAATGTATTGATTTAACCCTTTAAGACCTTGATCTACTTGTGTTGTGACTTCTGAATGATTTTTCATATTACATTGTCCTTTGCATTTTTCAGTGAAAATCAGGTATCTTCCCATATTTAATTGACTCACCATGAAGACGTAGATGAGTAAATCCATAGATCATTATATTAGAACATAGAAAAGTGAAGCAAAAGTGACTTTTCCAGTAATAACATTATTAAGCAAATGTAAAAACAAGCATCTTCAGTCATCTTCACATGTCAAACTACATGGGTTTTATTGCTGAATGTGTTTCCACATTCACTACAGAGCCTCCGAACTTCCAAATGGTTCATATCTGATGACTAGGAAAAGCTGAAAAACTGCATTTTACCTGAATTATGTACATGCATTGATGGGAAGGTTCAAAAGTAGTTGAACTTTTTTAGATCGGAGGATGCTTTAGTCACCAGTGGCTCTTTAGGTCTTTGATGATTTTCAGATCCATAGGTTTCTTGTTTTTTTTTTTTCAACCAATCATAGTTTGAAAATTATTTCATTAAAAACTGTGCATTCATTTTCAAATAACTTTAGACTATTACAGCATTTTCCCCAAGTTACATAATGTTACATTTTTCAAAAATGTCACATAATTGTAGATTGTTATTAGCGCCATATGTGTGCACAAAACAACATTCAAGAAACTTAAAAACAAAACTTGCCAAAAAGTTTTCTATTTTTGTGGATAAAGTCATTTAGATAGCTGTGATGCTCTTCACACTACTGTCTAAAGTGACCGTACAGTGGTGTGGAAAACTCAGTAGCAGCCACGTGTCCACAGTCTTATGAAATGAATACAATGAACATAGGCTCATATGGTACGGTGTCATCCAAACACATACTTTTATCAAAAACTGAGTGGTGAGGCAGAACATGCAGTACTGTCCACACCTCTTATGTTGTGTCATGTTTAGGCTGGACTTATCTGCAAGGACAGCTCCAGTCAGTATAAACATGCCTGCTGACTCTGGTGATAGCAGCGTTCTTATCTTTGCTCCGCTTTGTCCTCGTCCGCTCCCTGAATCCCTCATCTTTGTCCACTTTCTCCTGCTTCTTTTATTAGTGCATCAGTTTGTGGTGACGCTGCTGGACTCAAAGAGCACCGACGTGTGTTTTTCAGCCTGTGGGGTCCTCACTAACCTGGCGTTGGACCCCCTAAACAGGACTAGTCTTTCACAGGAAGGGACTACTGCCAAGTAAGGACAAATACACTGGGAGGACTTTATGTGGATGTTGGTGCATCTGAGAGCAGTTGCACTTGGTCTTTATGTGTAATTTTTATTATTTGCATCCCCATTAGTCATTACCGCTGTAACTATTCTTCCTGTGCAATATTTTACTCATACATAAATTAATATCACAAAAACAACAAAAGATGTTCACTCATTTCATTACAGACAATAACCAATAATAAATGAGCTAACATTGGTAGCAGTAGAGTAGAATATGTATATTTAACTTAGTATCACACCAAAACAAAACAAACTTAACATCATTAACATTAAAATATGTAAATGGTACTTTGACAGTGAAGCTAGTTTACGGTGTTTAATTGAAAAAATTGCTTTTCCATCACAGTCAAATGCAACTTAAACCGATTTCTTTGTAAATAAAAGCTGTTCTTAATTTTTTTTTTTTTTTTTTTTTTGAGCTCCCGAGGCCCAGGAAAGTACAAGGTTCTGCTTTTTTGCATTTAAAAAACTGTCTTGAGTAAAAACAGTACGTTTTTCAGATCCATTTTCCCCTTAAATGTTCTTTTCAGGGGGACAGCTTTTTATTTATTTCTAAATAAAACTATGAAAATTCTTGTCCCCAAAAACTCATAGGTGTGTCTTGGGAGATTAAATATGGTGGTAGGTAAATCCAGGATAAGCACAGCCTAATGCATTAATTTTCAGGATCAAATTATGAAAGTGATTTATAACACAGCTGTCCCTGAAGGTAGTACTGACATCAGTAATAGTAGTGAAAACTGCATCTCTTGTGTTCACGCATAAATAGTTGCATGGAGCATTTATGTAAATTATGAATTAAATATTTAAAATATTTTGTAGTTACAGTATTGCTCATAAAGTTGGAATAACACATTTTTACCTCTAGCCATGAAATGATTATGATAATAGAGTGTAACTGGGGCTCAGTATGTAATCATTGCAGCTGGTCAAAGGAGATTATTGATGTGTGTAAATATGTATAAAAAGAGGAATGTGTCTGAAAACAAAATTATTTGCATCTTTTAGGAGCAACAGTAACATTAAATTACAGTTAAACAGTCAAATGGTTGGTGATTTATAAACTTTATTTAACCTCTGAGTATTGAGCTGAAGGCCTCATTTACAATATAATGAAAAATAATGGTGAAAAAAACAGTTGATTCTGGATGACTGTGTAAGTTCTCATTTGCCCATGTCATTGTTCATCCTTAGTATGTAGGTGTCAAAGTTTAGCTAGACTGGTTTTGGTCTTGTTTCTCATCTAGAGACTTCATCTGTACTGTTTGCTGGTGGGGGAAAGCAGATGTTTAAACCTGTGGAGGGAGTGGGCTCTCATATGACCACAAGTGTCAGGGTCACAGTGGAATGATCGTGAGTGTCAGGCTTGTGAGTGTGTGTTTCAGGATTGTGGAAAAGGGGTGGGTCGTCGGGGGGGGGGGGGTGAGGTGATTCCTCTCAGGTGAGTCCAGGTGTGAATGATTGTTTGTTGACAACAGTTTGGGAAGGCGGTTTAAAATGGTGTTTTAAGTTGCAGTGCAGCCCTGTGATGAACTGGCGACTTGTCCAGGGTGTACCCCGCCTTCGCCCCTAAGTAGCTGGGATAGGCTCCATGCGACCTGTGTGACCCTAGTGAGGATAAAGCGGGTATAGAAAATGAATGAATGAATGAATGAAAGTTGCAGTGCAGAATGTTTCAACTTTATTACCTAATTCAACACATCACTTTTATGTTTACCCCATCCCCCGAAGGAGAGGCAAGGGGTATTGTTTTTGGTTTGGGTTGTTTGTTTGTTTGTTTGTTTGTTTGTTTGTTTGTTTGTTTGTTTGTTAGCAACAAGACTACCTTTTGAATTTATACCAAATTTGGTTTATACATTGGCAGTGCCCCAGATAGATCTGATTACATTTTGAGAAAAGTAGGTCAAAGTTCAAATTTTAAAAAATCTTTTTCTTCTCTTCATTTACTTATAATGGGCAAAATTTCAAATGTCTGTAGCAGCAAAACTCTTGGTTTGAATTCATACCAAATTGAGTTTATATATGGCCAGTAACCCAGAATGTATGTGGTTACATTTTGGGAAAAGTAGGCCAAAGTTAATTTTTTTTTATTAATTTAACAAAAATTCTCCCATTTACTTATAATGGTCAAAATTTCAAATATCTATAAAAAAAACATTAATTTTGCTTCAAATCACTTCAAACTTGGCACCTGTATAGAGGCAACTGATGCACATGCATAGACATGATGACATCAGCTGGACTGATGTCAAAATAAGGTACTATATGTGTGAGGGGCGGGGTTTGTTGTACCTGGCACCAGTCGTTATTTAATATTTTCAGATATAATAATTAAGGCTTGTTACTTTTTGTTTCAGTGATGCAGACTGAGAAAATAACAAAAATAACTATTTTGTTGTGGGGAAGGAAACAATGGGATAAGGGGTGTGACTTAACCACATAGGTTTCTAGTTTTTCTAAGCAGTATCACTGTTCCCAGCTGAGACTGAATGGAGGTTTTGGAAATGTGGTCTTCATTTTGGCACTAGACAAGAGCTCAACAAATCAATTGGCATAAAAAAGCAGCACAAATCATATAAATCTGGTTCTGTGTTGTTTATTTACAGTAGTCATGGCAAGTGTTTTGTCAAATTTGGATCCATTTGTAAACTTTTAACACATGAGAACATCAAGTGGGACGAAATTCTGGCTGTAATGATAAGCTTCTCATTGCAAAAACTGCAAAGTATGTGATAGAGTGAGTTATTTCCCTTTTTACACACACAAGCCTCTTTCATGTAGTTTCAATGATGTGGATCTAATGCTCACAAACGTGGAGGTCATGTGAAGCTTTCTCCCTCCAGTCATATGATGTGTTTTCATGTGTGTGTAGGCTGGTGGACTGTCTCCGAGACTTGGGGCTGGGGGATTGGCAGCTGGCGGGTCAGGTTTGTCAGGCCTTGTGGAACGTGACAGGCAGCGGTTCAGAAACACTGCTGGACAAACAGGACAGAGAATCTCTGCTGGAGATCCTCAGCGCATACTTGGGTCAGTGCATCATGTTATTTCTAATCCTTACATAACAAAGGAGGTGGTGTAATGGAGAAAACGCATTCCTTTTTTTAAATTTTTATTTTATGTTGTTCAGGGGTGGGGGAGGCAAGATGTGCACATATAATTACAAACTTCATACCTCCTCAGTCACAATCTGTCACTGATAAATATAGAAAAGAAGCCTCACTCTGCTTCCTCTCATCATCTGTTTCCTTGTTTCACTTCTCTTTCTCAGACAAAGACGAGGCTCTGAAATGGATTGAAAATGAAGACATCAGGGACTGCCACGGGGCATGCTGGGAAATAGAGTTCTTCCCTGTGGCTCAGAAGCTTATGAAGACGCTTGAGTCTCTGGAGCTGACAACCTGACATGAACTATTTAAGATTTCCTATAGAAACGCCTATCGTTCCTCACTGTTTGTTCGTGGGTGAAGCTTTTTATATAAGATGATTAGGTCATCAGTTTGGATAAATAAATGTTAATTTCTTCAGGGTAGATGAAGCTGGAAATGTTTTACCACTGTTCATAAAGTGTATGGGGTGACAAAAAGACATTTAATAACCGGTGAAAGTAATTTTGAAAAATATTAGAAGCAGGTGCATCTGAAAATACAATCCATCTGACTAGTTTTATTGATTACTTTTCTCACACTGTCATCAAAACTAGAGCCATATTTTTTTAATTTATTGATTTTTTTTTTGTTGTAAATGCTGTTACAAGTTATTTTTACTCTTCATGCACTTTAACTGTTAATAACACCGTCCTTGGTAAATCTTGACTTTCAGGTAATGAAGCTCTTTGCACATTTATGTAAGTCTGTTTCAGAGTTCACTGTGTTGTAAAGTTTCTTTTATGATATTGAAGTCTCTGAATTGCATTACTACCACTGAACTTACCTCATAATCTAAGCAGAAGAAACTTTTATTGTTGATACTTTCAACTGTGTGGCATTGGAACTTGTATGTAATAAAGTACAAAAAACACTGAAAAACTCTTTTTTGCTTCTCAAAGCCTTTTATTATTACACAGATATGGGGCCAGGCAGTGCTTACAAGTTACACCAAGTAGCCTAAAGTACAGCATCTCAAAATCACATCGTTATTACATTGAAACAAATTAGAAACGGCACTTTATGTAAAATTCCCCGGTGTCACTTCCCCCAGTTTTCACACAATAGTGACCTTAAAAACAACCACAAGACAAGCCAATGTTTCAAAAACTAAACAACTCATTAGCCAGACTTAAAAACAAACGTTGTTCTCTACATAGATTTTCTCAGGTTGATATGAAAGACAGTTGGCTGGCAGATATCAAGGTTGCTTAATAAATGTTTCCTTCTCGTATACAGTCTGTGAAAGCCACTGAAATGTGAAGGCAGTTCGGTCAGTGGGGATAACACTGAGTTTTCTGCTGGTGATTGTGCATTGATAGGCCTCTGCAGCCTTGATGGGAAACACCCTGAAGTTCAGACAGACTACCAGCCTCCCACTACTCATCTGGGAAAATGATTCCCAGTGAAGTATGACATGGAGGCAAACAGGAAAGAGAGGTAAAGTTTCCTACCAGAAATCCCCTTAGCTCAGTTCAATGATGGTCAGGCACAAAGCCTTATCTGTGAAACTCGGACCTTAACTGCACCACAGGAACAAGGACTGTAACCTGGTTCCCACTGAGTCATAGTTCTCAAGCTTATACAGTAAATGAAATTCACATAAAATTCACATAAAAGTCCCTGGACCATATGACAAACTGAACTATTCCCCTGAGTTCAGCTTACTGTGGATGATGTCAGCTTTATTTTTACTATCGAACAGCTGAGTACTTTGGAAAATTAAGTCTTTTGATGACTCATAGTTTGCATAACAGCATGTGAAAATGCTTACTAATTAACACTGGTTATTTCGTTTGTTATAGTTGAGTAACTGAACAGTGGAAGTGAGTTCTGCTGATGGCGACTGATTGTGCTATGACTGTTTTTAACTCCTGAACTCTGTAGGCCTTTCTACATCGAATACAATCTCATTGATTAAACAAGGGAGAAAACTACGAATGATACACAACAATTCAATATCATGGTTTATTTTTTTTCATCTTTTTCATAAATTTCATATAAAAAAGTGTCAGTAACTGACATCAGAAAAACCTCTACTTCCTCTCAAACCACTTCCAAATGTACCATTCCATAATAATCACCCTCCTCCTCCTCCTTGTCATCTGTAATCACTCATTCATCTGTCCAAATCTCTCAATCCACCCTCAGAAGAATGCAGTAATTTACTGGTTTTAGTAAACAAAAAACAAAATAACAGAGGAATCACACCTCTGATTAATTTTTTTTAAAAGCTGCTTTTGCACTGGTTAGACTTCCCCTGCAGGGAAATAAGCACAGCTACAACCTTTTGCGTTCGACAGCTATCGACCGCAAGCGGCCCTGTGTGGGCTGACACAGTCCCCTAGCAATGGGAACATGGCCGCCCAGAAAAAGAGTCTCTGCTCAACCAAAGAGCACTTCTTATATGTTTTATAGAGAAAACAGAAGAGGTATTTATTTACTGGTAAATTCACAATCTGAAGCTTTGAAAGTGTCAGGGTGACCAGGCAGCTGGGATAAGCGGAAGACAGATAGGTGTGGTTTGGGAAACCGGAAGCAAATCCCTCCTGCAAAACCTGGTTTTTAACTTTCTTTTTGATTAATTTTTTTTCTTTTTTTCCCTATTACCAGAAAAAACAAAGACATCATCATTATAGTCAACAAATGATAAACAGTTTTCTCACAATAACAGCTACAGCAGAAGCAAGAAGTTTTTTTTCCTTCAAAGTGCCTCGCTTTTTTTGACACATGAAATTCAAAGACGTACTTTTTTTTATCTCCATCATTTCTGTGAAACACACACACACACACACACACACCTCAGTCATGAACATGGACTCATCCACTCATATACAGTCAAACTCAAAAGGGCTCAGACAGTGTTCTTTGAGTTTCTCTCCACACCTCTCTGTTTTTCACACACTCCTTGGATTAGCTTACATTGACGTTTGAGATTTGGATTGGGGGGTTTTGAGAAGTACAGGATCACAGGGGTGGGGGTAATGCAGTGGACTTCTAATGGATAGGGGTGTAAGGGATAAAACAGGTTTGGGTAGGGGGTGATTTAGAGGTCAATATGACCCTGCTGAATACAACATGGGAGCAGCAGCATCAGCACGTATGACCACTGTGCTGGATAGTTCAGGCACACGTAAAAACACCATCCAAAGTTATGCTTCTACCTCCAGTTACCACATCAATGACAACATCCACTTATCTTAATACAAAATGAAATAAAAAGATATTAAAGAAACTAAACAAATATAACAGTGACAACAGAATCAAAGTGCAGACTGGTTGTGGCTGCACAGCTTTCTGGGGATTTTCTGTGGGCCTTTACTCCTTTGAAGGAGGCAGAAGAGATTGGCAACCGATGTGTTGCAAGCTGGAATACTGAAAAGTCATTCTGTGTCTGTGTGTCTGTCCGGTGTCAGTGCTCAGGCCTGACGCATTCCCCCCAAGAGAGGAGTTTGCTCCAGACCGCCCTCTCTTGGTCAGTTTTGGCACTGCAGGCAACACAAACAGTTTGCGCATCCACTGGTAGTTTGAGATGAGTTCAGTTCTTGCTTTCATTTGTTCTGATCCCCTTTTCAACATCCATAAACACCAGGACAAGCATCATCACAACACAGGTCTTCTCACATCTCTTGCACTGAATTCCCCCTTTAATTTTTTTCCTTTTTGTTTTCTTCTTGAAGTGTCCCAAAATGAACAACAATGACAGTAAAAAGACAACAAGAAAAACGCCAAAAAGCACTTCATGTCATGTAGCGGGTAATCGCTCTCAGAGCGTATAGCAGTTCTGCCTGCATTCGCGCTTCCATAAGAAGCAGATTAACGTGGACCTGCAGACGACAAAAAGAGAAAACAGTTATGAATACACTGAAATTCTTCAGGCACTTTTAAAAACAGCTGCAATTCAGAAGAGAACAGAGGATCATACCTTCTCGGAGTGCTGAAATTGCCTCCAGAAACTCTCATACATTCGTTTGGTAGTCTTCTCAGGACTACACACCATGGTCTTTATATAGATCTTAAAGCTACGGTCCAGAAGCTGGTTTATCTCACCATAATCATAGTCATCATATCTGCAGAACATAAAAAAAACAAAAAAAAAAAAAAAAAAAACAAACACACACACACAACAATGTAAGAAACTAAGTGGCACAACCCACAATGCACACCTAGAAATAAAAAAATATCTCGCCATATGATGTGCAAGTCAGCTGACCTGATGCCAAACATGCAGTGGATGTAGTTCCAGATGGCCCTGCGCAGCATACTGGTGTCCACATCCTTGTGTGTTGCCATGGTGTTGTAGGTCAGGTTGTAGGCCATCTGGAACTTCTCGTCCAGCATCTGTCCGACATCAGGATACAGTCGGTTGACCAGAGAGAAGCCGTGGTCTTCCCAGCTGTAATCCTGGAGAACATAGACAGAGGTTAATGACCACAATTTTCCACAAATAAGACATCATTTGCAGGCACTAAGGGTGTGTTATTGGTACCTGGACTCTGAAGGTGGGCACATGCTCCCCACGCCTAGAGAAGTCCTTATAGCCATAGCTGGGGTCCTCAAAGTGGCGGGAGATGTCTCTAGAGGGGACACACTCCTCATCTTCAGCTGTGACGACAAGCATGCTCTCTGTCTTCTCCCTCTCAAAGCGAGTAGTCATCTCCTCCTGGCTGGCTTCCTCATCATCACGACACTCCTGCAGCTGCTTCATTCGCTCCATCAGCACCTCCACCTCACCACACAATTCCTACGGAAACAAAAGAAACAGGGGAAAAAAAAAAAAAAAAAGTGTAAGACAAGTATAGACGACACATTAATCTCCATGCACTTGCCTACACACCATCCCATACCACTCACCTGGTTGCCAAACAGATCGTCGTGGTGATTGGCATGACTGTTGCCGTTGGCGATGTCACAGACGCAGTACTGGCTCAGGGATGGGGGTCTGAATGTGTGTCCACCGTCACAGTGGATCTCAGGTGAGATGCCACAGCCGAAGGTGAACGAAGCGAGAGAGTGGTAGTGTGTGAGGAGGACCACGGCATGAATCAGCTCTGCAAGGGACCAACTATGTTCCTCAGCCTTCAGAAGGTGCTGGAAAAAAAACAAGCAAAAACTTAAAAGAATTCCAACTAAAGACAAACAAAAGTGAAACATTCTTTTCAACCAGCTCATCTCAGTTGATGTCCCTTTTTCTTCCTTAAGCACTGCTTTACTATACCTCATTAGCCTTAATTTTCTCCCAAGTTGCACAGCTGCAGCTATACAGTCATCAACACACATGATCTCAGCCTGTTACATAAGGGCTTTCATGTCTACATCCATGCTCCATGCCAGACAGCATCATTCTATCGACCTCTTACCTCAATGTGTTCCTTGGTGAGAAGCCAGGGTCGGTGGGCCAGGATTTTGTTGAGCTCGCCAAGCTGCTGGAGCTTCTGCGGAGCGTCATCCAGGCCATTAAGCCACTTAGGATCACCGCCGACCTGGAGGAAGTCATTCACATGCAGGTTGACCAGGTAGGAACACTGGTGTCTAGCTGCCGCCTGCAGAATCACAGACAATGAGGTTAAGCACCAGAAATCACAGTTGAACTCACAGAATAGCACATTGAGCAGTTCACAGAGTCGACACATACCATGATGCCGATGTAGTGTCGGTAGTGCAAAGACAGGGGTCCATCCATCTGCAGCAGGTAATGCTGCGTCCGGAGAAAACTCTCCAGGTATTGTGGGTGGAAGCCCATCACAAGGGAAATGTTATCAAGGCGACCGAGGGCTGCAAATGCATCCTCAAATATCGATTGCGTTCTGGTGTCCACTTTACTGACTTGAAGAATCTAATGAAAAAAAACACACACAAAAAAAAAGGAGGTGATAAATTAATACATTTTCATCCAAAACTGAGGATTTAAAGCTTCAAACTGAAGGTGTAAAGGTTGCAGGATGAGTTGTACCTCTTTTTCAGGGATAAATCTGCTTGGTCCGTTACCAAGGGGTCTTGGGATCCTTACTCCCAAGTCCTGCAAGACAAAAATATAGAAACATAATTTTAAAAAAATACCATTACAAACAATAGGACGAGCTTAGAACATACCATACATTACATTCTATTGTGAGGCTTTTTTTTTTTTTGTCACTCCACTGGTGCAGGAGGAAGAGAAATCATTGTCCCTTTGTTTCACATTAGTAAACCTAACGGATTCTTTATGGTCAGACAGAAAGTTTAAATACAAAAAAGAAATCTGTATTTTTGTACAATTTTTGTGCCAATTCAGGCTTTTCGTGTTGATTTTCCCATTAAACCAGGATTTAACGTCTCATAGACAAGTCATCCATCCTATATACAAATAGACAATTTGCGTTAATAGAAAATTAAAGACAAAAAAAAAAAAAACACACACACACACAACAATAGATTGTTTGCTTGAACTCTGCTAACTTTCCGCCGCTTGCCCTGACATGTCCAGCGGACGGTGACAGGCACAATGGACCAGATGAATGAATGATACTTGAACGCAACATTATTCACAAATGACACTGATTTCACCGAACTGCATTGATACGTCTTCTTAATATCAACTTCGTCTGACCTAGAATTTACAAGAAATAAAAGCAATCTAAGAGGATCTTGTTCGATGGCCCCAAACTCTTGTGAGTCGTAAACAAGCCTGGACAAAAGACTGCACTGCAGTTTGTTTGCTCAGAGGAAAAAGGTCGATTGGAAACACAAAAAAGTGAGCAGAATTTCCTGAAACCCTAAAGCAGCATTTTGTCACAAACACAGTGCATTGTTGTAGAAGTGTATTTCAACCCTGCAAGATTTTCTTTCTCCTACCTTTCTGCTTCGCCGTTCACAATGGGAACATATCTTCAATAGGTTTGTCACTGCAAAAGAATTATTTTCCACGTTTTCAGCCGGTGCGACAGCGTGCCTCATTTCGTGTTCTCGCTGCACTTTAATTATTTTTGCGTTACAAAAAATTAAAAAACCTATTCTGATGGCTGTTTCCTCTTCTCTTTGTTCCTTGAGGCACTGGTTTAAGTGCTCAGTTGTCAGCTGTTGCAGCCCCACAGCAGAATACCGACCTCTCTCTCGCATACATTCGGTAAATAAGATGAGGCTCGTGTGATTGACAGCCGTGTTGGCCAATCGCGTTGCGAAAACAGCCACCAGCCAGCCAATCAAAGAGGGAGAAATGAATATGGGCGGAGCGACCCGTGAGGAGAGAGGGGGGTCCTAAACGTGAGCAGAGAGAACAATTCCCCCCTAAGAAAACATCATCACTTCTCTCTGCTTCTTTTGTTCGCTGCTGCCATTGATCATGATTGAATTTACTGTCATGCATTACACCATATGTACTAAATTATCAGATGAATCAAATCATACTGATTGCAGCTTAATTGTCCTCTACAATCACTGTAATCAGCAATAAAATCAATCATTTTGAGGGGTCTGTGTCTTTGACAACCCTGTAGAATACTTGTAATTTCTCCACTGTCTGTTGCAGATAAATATGCTTATATGTGTGTTATCTTTTATCTGTGCAATGTGCATTCATCACCACCACCACTAACAACAACAACCCAAAAACAGCTCCAGCATGCAGCAGCAAGTACTGTTTTTTGTTGCTGCACAGGAGTTGTAAACAGTCTCAGAGCTCCTCAGAAGAAGACACACTACAGGTCTAAAGATCAGCATCAACGAGCTATGAAATGGATAACTGCAGGACTTGCTGCAACAACAACGGCCATTCAGTTAGTGGTTTTGCACAGCAGCCTATCAGACCACAGATAATGTCATTCCTCCACCAATCAGTCCGGACTGTAGGACTCCTTTAAAAGCCAGGAGGAAGCAGAGATAAGAAAGGCAGCTCTTATGGCTTTGTTTGTCCCCTCTTGACAATAACACATTCACTAGAACAGTGTATAACAGGTTTATCATACCAGGCTGGTTCCAAGGTCAATAATTACTCAAAATTTTATCAGAGGAGATTTACTGAAAACAATATACTGCACAGGACTGTACTTCATAAATACCTGCAGAATATTCACTTTTTTTGATTGCAGTAGGTTCAAGGATATTATTTCAATCAGACATGGCATTCATTTCAAGCAACAAATAAACATTTCTTTTAGCAGTATAACTAAGTAAAATGTTGTTTCCTCTGTGAATTGCCAACGACCACATGACAAAAGCATCCTCGTATTGGTTACACAGTGGACAAACACACACATGCACACTTGTGGGTCATGTTTCTATGTGAGATTTCAAAATAGCATGCATCCTGAGCAAAACAAGGAAAGCCATTTAGTGAAATTTTATAAAGACTTGCTTTATGGAGAAAAATTTCATCATAGCATGGACTGCTTGGGGGGGAAAAATGAATTAAATGAACTTTGTTTCAGTGTAACTCAACTCTAAAGGCTCTGACAAACATTGATTTGAATAAAAACTGGACAAACAAATTAAATTTGGTGATGATCAGCCCCTGTGCACTTTGATGAAGAGCCAGGTTGGCAAACCAATGGTACGTCTCCAGCACCCATCGCTAGATAGATAGCACAGTATTCAGCACGTTCATTGTGTCAATCGAGTCGCCCCCTCCCTGGTCCATCTCCTGATGCCACAGGGTGGGGTGTGGGGCAGCAGTAAACATGTTCCCAGGGCTGGAGTCAGCACTCCCAGAGCTGCTGGGAGCCCCATGGCTCAGCAAAGCTGCAGAAGAGGCTGGTCAGCGTTAGGGCTTACGACACACCAAACCTTTTCACATAAAAGCGCTTAGGCTCGGGGGTCCGGCCTCAGGGACAGGGCCAAACACTATTGTCAGAGTGCACGCACTGACTACTCTGTGGGGCTTTAATGTACTCCCATCAGGGGTGTAACTATGAACGTGTCTCTGACCAGGCCTGAGTGCTCCTGTCCACCTTGTGTAAGGCTGAGATTTCACCTCAAGTTTTCATTGACATTATCTGAATAATGTAAAAGTATAAATGAAATCTAACATTTGGAGTTCGTCCACACAAGCATCAACAGCTGAACTTATTTGGAAACATTGGAACATAAGTAACAGCAATGAAAGAAGTGCCTTCCTACAGCAAAACTATTAACACCACACTGTGAAAGTAGTATAAAAGTTCTGTATACAAAACCTTGCAAAATCAGCAAGATCTACTTTAAGTATGAAAAGTAGAAGTACTTATTGTTTCAGTCAGTTTTTACCTATTATATGTGACTTTTTTTAAAGTCAATTTTGCTGCTGGCTTAATAGATAAGAGCTCAGAAAACCTTCAACCTATTTCCCAAGAGAGTATTTGTAGTTTGAGAATGACAATAATATTCTCCACTTATGAAACCTCATCTTTTTGTCATAAACAGTCAGAGTAACGCACTATAAAATCGAAAGACTCATCTAAGGTATCTCAAGGGTAGGTCTTGGTACAATTTGTCACTGGGACTCCTTTGTTAAAAACTATATACAGCAAGTTGGTACCTGGAGAGCACCAGAAAAGCCTCTAAGAAATTAAACACTGTTTGGAAACTAAATGTAGTAAACTATACATCTAGTAAGGCACACCAGAGTTACTTATATTTGCTTTTACATGAATGGTAAATCTGCACAAACAGTGACACCTCCATATTACACTTGTCAGTACATACCAACTTCATTCTCTGTAGCTTTTCAGTTATTTTTTGTGGCAACTAAGCTATCCTTCAGTCACTGTAAGACCCTGTATAGTTCATCTGTAGGTGGTTCAGATCACACTGTGACATGAAGAAAACCACACTGACTGCAGGTGTCTTTCGGGAGGCTCAAGACCCAGACTGTTCGGTGTTATTTGGTTTTATCTTCAGGAAGTCATGTTGTTCTTGTGCGACTAAATGCTCCAAACTACGTGATGCAGCCTTGTTTCTTAGAGGTGTACTGTCACAGTTTGAGCATTTGATGGTTATTATGTCCTCATCTTTCGCCTTAATGTCTTTACTTTGCCAATGAAAACTTTAAAATAGAAGAAGTAGAAAACAAGATAGAACCTCAAACATGCTTACTGTGAATTTGCTGCAAAGCATGAAAATGCTGTTTAAACTTCAAGAGGTGCTAAAGCTCATACATGTTGAGCTGTTTATCTCCACCTGAAGCTTTAGATATGGTTAAAAACAATGCAGTACAATGGAGATAGCATTTTTAAAAGCAATACAGAAGACCAGAAGCTTATAAAACTTACAGTGTACCCAATTTAGATAAAAGTGAACACGTCCGAGACAGACATCTGGACTGTAAAAACAGCCCAGTAAATGATCCTGTCCTGTCAGCTAAACATCATTTAAATCTCACAAATAACTATAAAAACACAGTAGTATATACACTGGCGCATCGGAGACTCTCAGAAGTTTGTACGGATGTTTTATTAAAGTCAAACTAAAGTTAAACCTCTTTTTTCAGTCCACTGTGCTCACATTAAATTAAAGTTGACCACTTTATGTTTCACTGAAGAGCAACATGTGAAATTTTACAGCCACAAACCATCAGAGTATGACTGTTGTAATGATAGTGTCACTTTAAAACACAGCATTGACTATCTGCTTGTGGAAAAAGTGAGACAAGATGTGTAACTCAAAAAGTTTAATGTTAAATAAGCGAGTTTTCAGTCAGGAATTCACTCTTTTTTATGTAAAGAAGCTATTCCATCAAAATCTGTCAACTGCTGCACACAAAATATTGCTCTCAAAACATTTTTATTAAGTGCACAGTATGAAAACTACCTTCTTAAATGTTCATAAATAGCTGTTGTTTTTCCTTCATGACTGGATCAGAATAAACAACAGCCTTAAACCAATAAAGAGCATGATAAAAGTTAATGAGATTAAAAACACTGAGAGGAAGCCATGTCAGATGTAAGCTCTGCACATATGTGCCTCAGCTCTGTGGCTGCTGTTTTTTCTCATGCATCAAGGGAACCGCAAAAACTGTGGGGATGTTCAACAAGTGGCAGAAGTCCACCAGACCAGTTCAAACTCGACCTATCGCTGCACAGGGGGAGAGGAAGCAGAAAACTCTCGAACACTGACATAAGCCTAGCAACAGGCTTCCACCAATCAGAGGCAAGAACAACAGTTACAGCAACCAATCTTCTCGGCTCTCTCTCTCTACCCTCTCTTGTTTCTCTGAGGAAAAGAAGAAAGAGAAAACAAAAAAAAAGTTTTGCCGAGGTATGAAGTTTACTCCAACCTAATCTGGCCTGTTTCATAGAAAGTAATTCAGTTTTCGACAGTATTTCTACTTGTAGAGTTTAATCATTCAACTTTCACTTACTTAGTGGCAAAACAACTATCTGCAAACTTCACAGCAAACACAAAACCACAAAGTTCAACATAGCCCAGAGGCTCACAACAGCAACTCTCATTTCAGAAAAACAAAGTTTTTTCTTTTTCCATGTCAATAGATCACTCTTAGCCAACCCCAACTGTTTGTCACAGCATTAAAATGAAAACCTTGTACAAATACTTCACATTTACAGATAAGACCAGCTTTAAAGTTGCTAACAGTAAAAGAGTGAAAACTGCAGCCTAAGAGGGTATCCCCCACCCCACTCTTCAAACACTACAGTAGGTTTGAGCATGTTCATCTATCACTGTGCATTTCAGAGAGTGGACTGGAGCTTAACCCTTACCTGTCCAGAGAGCAAAAACTTCAAGACCTTTCCCTTATTCTATCAGTGATGGAATGCAACTATGCACTTTTACTCCAATCAATTTTCCATTCCATTCTCGTCCATTAAGAGACATTTATCCAAAACCCTGAAGGATTAGCTGGAAAGCACATTTTTACAAACCTGTCTACTGATTTGGTTTTTGGAGCTCATGAAAAGTTGACTATTTTCTTGTCAGACAGCACCACTACAAACACATAACAATATATAAAGTAGTTGAGATGAACTAAACCTCAAACATCTACAGTAAAACAAAACAAACATATTAATGTAAAAGTAGCATGAATCCAACAACCCAATGAACATTATGTAGAATCACTGAACACTCATTGGGAGCATTTTATACAGCTTTTCATTCACTTATCAGGACATTTTGTGGATAATACTTGGATAACTAAGGTATTAAATGCTGAGCTTTTACTTACGGTGGGGTATTTTTACAGTATAGTATTAGGGATTTTACTTAACTGGATCATCTGAATACTTTTTGTAACACTGAACTGCTGCAAAGTCGTGAAAAGATGTTCAGATTATAACATGAAGCTTGATCTTGTGTAGTTTTAACCATAATCTTCATTTGATGTTAATGCTTATGAGCCAGTGTTGGATCAGTTTGGGAATTAGGTGGACCAGCATTGCCTTATGTCCCCCTTTGACGACTCTTGATCCCTTTTATTCTAATTTTTTTCCCAGTCGCCTCTTCTCTGATCTGTGTATATTCTGGCAGCCTTTCAGAGTGGAGTGGTCTCGCCAAGCGCCAGCTTTCCTGAGAGGAGAGGTGTGTCATGTCCCCCAGATCGGCTTAGTCCAGGACCAGAGCACACCAACACTGGAAGGAAACAGCGTTCTCTGGATTCCATGAAATGCAGAGGAACTCGAGAGAACTCAGGGAGCACATGGGAAAGAGGAAAAAACCTACAGATTAAGGAAAATGAGGAGTCTGGAACAAATAACCAGCAGTTCATGACTTGATACAGTCAGGAATAGACATGTATGTACACTTCCCTAAATAATATATACTGACTCCGGGATACAGTCCAGGGGAAAAGGCGTTGGCTTGCAACCCTGTATGCACGTGAGGAAGAGTGAGTTCCCCGGGATGTTATTCTAACAGGGAGAGGGCAGCTGTCACAATACAGCAAGCTCCAAGAGAAAAGATCCCATAGAAAAACAGAAAATACCAAACCCTCCCTTGCTATCTTTAGCCGATATGACACAGCGACTGCAAATCAATGAAACGCTCTTTGCATTGCTTTGACTGTTCCACTTCTCCTTTTATTTGCATAACAACAAGTCTGACTGTATTTTGACACAGGGCTGTTAGAACAACAAAAAACATGATGGTGATACTTTTTTTGTATCAGTTAGTGCTGATTTATAATGTGTATAATTTGATAATGATACCAGTATCCACATGCAACATTAGATGTGGCTTCAGTAACCAAACATAAGCCCATGTCTCAAGTTTGACTTCGTTCAAGTATAGATATCTGTATATGGAAGCTGTACTTGAATGCACCATGAAGCCTTCTTGTCCATCTATTCATATCTAGAAAAAATGCCCAAAGATTCTAAACCTTCTAATCCAATTTTGAGGTCATTTCATCAGCATCCTCATTATTTGTACAAATGGCAACCCTGTAACACAAAAGACAAGAGCTTTGAGATGTATCAAAGCAGAAATTGTGCAGACAGATAAATAATAATTTCCTGAATCACATCAAACACATCACAAAAGAAAGTGTAAGGGTGACAAATCAGGACAAAAAAGCCAAACTCTTTTTTTTTTTTGGGCAAATCATGGTATGAAACTTTTATTTAGTTGGTTGTTTTTTAGACATTTTATGTTACAAGAGATGCTTTTGTTAAGTTCAGAAAAGGGTATTTTAATGGAAGCAAGGGAGAAAAACTTTATTCTCTTATAGATTTACCACTAGTAATAAATACTCCTCAGTTACAATGTTTCTCTTTTATTGTTTGGCTCGTTCATGTATCATTTGTGTTAATGTATTTCATATGTTTATGGAGTTTTGGATCTTGGACTTGTACATTTTAAAGCCAAAAGACGCCCTTGCTAATATGCACACTTCAACATTTGCTCATTTATCACAAGTAACATCTAGTTTCAATAATGAATGATAGCACATATTGCAGATATTTGTCATATCGTACAGACTTAATAGTAAATGTTTGAGGACACACAGTCAAATCTAGGCCAAGCTTATCTCTTCTATGTATGTTCTCCAAAAACATGGCACTAACAAAGTGGACTCTTTTTGCAAAGGGACTCTAACAGCCTAAAGAAAACAGCCCCTCTGGATCGACGCCGTTGTGCGCCTCCTCACATACACAGCTGTTTTTTTCTCTCTCTTTCTCTGACAAGACCTTGGCTCTGCTGACTAAGCTAAAATGACTCATCTCACTGGGACGGTGGCCAAAACATTGTTGATCAGCCTATAATTCATAATGAGCGCTGTAAAGTTTGCACAAAAGACCCGACCCTTCACCTGTGTGTGTGAGAATACAGAAAGGTGGTGATTCAATCCCAAAAATACCAATAAACAAGGTCGGAACAACACCAGAGACCGTTCGAACCAGCAATCATAACCTGAGCTACTACTTATCGAAGGCAGTAAAAGCTAGAAACCATGAAACTTTATGAAGCATTGAGGTTATATCACTCCCATGTAGCTGCTTATACAAAACCAGTGTGGCTTCTTTTTATATAACAAAAGAAAAAAAAAAAAAAGGTTGGCAGTCTTGAAAGCAGTGATCCAGTGTGAGGTTTCCCAGCTAAGACAGCAGACAAAACAGGCACTGATAAGGCCTGATGTAACACAGCAAAGACTTGAAACTACTGCACAATGCATTCATTTTTTTGGGTCTGTTTTTGACACCGGTTTTGCTTCTGCCCTTCTCTTTTTGCACCGTCTATCCCCTCAATCTGTAACCTTTACCAAGATGTATTTTGATTGCAAAGGTGGAGAGGGGATGTGATACCGCTGTACTTTAAGAGGGGAGGAAGTGATAGGGCCAAATCGTTGCTCTCAGAACCATTTTGGTCGGGTCTTGTTACTTCATAAATAGGCAATGAGGCCCGGTACTGAATGGCAGAACAAAAAGCTGGCAGAACCTCATTTGAGTGCAACATCACGCCGACAGCCCCATTAATGTTTAATCGTTTATGAAATGTCTGTTTGATTAGGTGGAAACTCAATCACCTTGGTGCCTGTCCGTTACGCCCATAGTCACTGACTCAATATTTCCAGTCATTTCAGAGACACTTGTAAATTTTTTGATGCTTCTTATGACATTGGACTCAAAGAGAGGAGAGGCAGAGGGAAGAAATTGAAAAAAAAAAAAAGAGAGTACAGTAAAATGCCATTCAAGTCATATTTTAAGCTACTTTTGTGATTTATTTTTTGTGTATGCTCAAGTAAAACCAAAAATGAGGTTTAGTTTGTGACTGATTGTTTGATTGAATGATTGGTAAAATGTCCTTCATTACTGTTGATTTCCTTTCACTGGTGATTTTGTAGCAGATTTCACCTGCCAAGCTTAGCAGAGAACATTTTTAAGACCTGCAGTAAAATAACCTGAAATGTTTAACCACTGTAGTTGTGCTTTTTGTGTCTTGTAAAACCCAGAGGACTGTGAACTTACGTGCATATGAGATGAAAATAAAAGAATCCATCAATCAGTCAATAAAAATAGCCACAATGAGCATGAGAAGCACAGTTTCATAGAGCCAGAAATGTAAACCAACTCTTATGTAAGAAAACAGGATTTATATTGTTTTTTATATGCTAATAAATAATAAGTAATAATAATAAGTGATTTTTTTTTTTTGCAATTTTTTCCTCCAATATTCTCCTTATGATGGAAATGGCACATTATTATGAGTATGAGTGGAGCTGATGCACTCACAAACATGTTGCTGTAACGTTTTCTGCTTAAGGATTAAGTGCAGGCATAATAGACGAACACGTGAAGTAACGTGGGGCTGTTTACCCTCCAGGCTTCACCTGCATCCCTTCTTCCCCTCTCAAGCAAACACATTTTAGGAGTCTTACTGTTTCCTAAACTATACAGGTATACCCAAAACAATTATTTCTCAGAGATCACCAAGGCCAGTCAAAGGTCAACAGGAGACGTCTGAGTCGCAGAATATATGTGACTGTTTGGGGATCATAGCCGTCTCATTGTCCTCTTTGTTCTATAGTGTATCTTGGAACAAAAGCTCAACTTCAAACATTGGCCTTAGACGAAGTACAGAAAAATATATACAGTGAGGTCAGCACACTCACAATATGCAAACACAAAAGGACAAGTACAAACATGCACGCTTTCATCGTTCATGTAGTTGTATGTTGCTCTGCAAGTTACTTGAATACAAAAACAATGGCACGTGACGAGTTCATTAAGTTTGTTCAGCTGAAAATGTACACAAAATGCTTCTGTACATCTGTCAAAATGTACTGTTCATTGTTCTAATCTATGCCTATTGTAAACATATATAAACTGAATTTTAAAAATGGTGACATAATGAAGTTGAGTTGGCTACTATATACTATATATATGTTTTGAAGGAAGTCTTTACATTCTGCATGTAATTCTAATTAAATATACTATTTATATTTTGCATGTTTCTTGTTTTTACTTGTGCTGTGTCTGCTTTATTCAAAGAAATGCTGCAAATGACAAAAAACTATTTCTACACTTGCTCATAAAGTTGGAATACAATATTTTGATCTCTTGAACTGATTGTGACAATGTGAGTTAAAATATAACTGAGGCTGTGTATGTAATCATTGTACATGTTCGAAGGTGGCGACACGGTGGTGCAGTGGTTAGCACACGTGCCTCACAGCGAGAAGGACCCGGGTTCGATTCCCGGACAATCCTTGGGACCTTTCTGTGTGGAGTTTGCATGTTCTCCCCGTGTCTGC
>JAQQZY010000017.1:31186967-31223326 GCA_030068375.1 Ostorhinchus rueppellii | reverse complement strand
TCCATTTTTATGTAACGTCTTGTTGACACGGTTTCAAACAATACGCCGTATCAGACTCGTCTGGACGGGGCCTTAAAGGGGTCATATGTTGCTAAACCCACTTTTATTAGTCTTTAGTAAAATTATTTGTGTATTTGGGCCCAAATAGTTCATAAAGTTTGAATTTGAACTGCAAAATTTGTGCTGCAAATCTATCGTTATATTCATTCTGGTAAAAATGGAGTGGATTTCTAGAATCTGTTTTAATTCCTTCTTATTTTGTTACACTTTATAACTAGTTATGTCATGACATTTGCACATATAAGGTCAAGACTTCCCTCAGAACAGAAGATCCCATTATTTGTCAATGCTGATGGAAAAAAAATACTAGTATACTGGTATTTCCGACTGTATTTACCAGCTGATATTTCTGAGCCCAGAGCAGCAGTGTCCTTAAATCACACACTAGAGCAACATTGTGGTTGCATTGTTAAGTTATGATGGAGATGTCTTAACAGCAATATAAGTTAAATTTTGACAGTTAACATCAGCCACAAAAACATCCACATGAGAAGATATTTCAGTATGTATTTTAACATGCAGGTGGAACAACTTGTGCAATCAGCATCTTTTCACACATACACACACAAACATATATAACATCCTGATGACATTTCGTGCCAATGAAAATCTATTACTGCTTGCAAAAGCAAAAGGCACAACAAACAAGCATCAAAATGAGGGCATTCTCATTAGGAAACAACTGTAAAACTTTCCACAGAGAAATGTTTATCTTGTCACTGAATGATCAACAGCAGCTCTGTGATTACATCATCAAATTGTGACAACAGGAGTCACCCATATTATATTACTAGAGTAGATTTAAATCAGTGTTTAAAGTCCACTTTATGTGCAGAGAGGACGAAAACAAGCCATCCATGCCAAGAGAGAAGTGAAGGTCCTAAAAATGACCACATCTGTGCGTGCGTGCGTGTGTGAGGGAAATGTGTGTCTGTGTGGTAATATTTTCCTAATCTTTGCCTTTTCTGAAGCAGCTGCACAGGCTATCCGCCAACTGAACTCCTCCCAATCTATCCTTTCTCACTTTTATTATTGTCTATTCAACATCTTTGAATGTGCATATTTTTTCACCTCTAGTTCCAAGTAGACACCACTTATCTCCCAAACTCCCTCCTGGCTCATTCTTCTTCCCCTCTATCCATCTCTTCCTCTCTTTAGCCCTCCCTCCTTCCTCTGTTCTTTATGGAGACTACAGAGGACAGAGTCATTGACATTGATCAGGAAAAATCTTGCAATGAAACAGACCCATCTGGTAAAACAAGGAAAACACAGAGACAAAGTTGAGCAGGCACACAGTTCCTGCCACCCAGTTTTTCTTTTTTTTTTATGTATTTTGACTTTTCCCACAATAATCCTAGTGTCTTTTGTACTGCTGCGTTCACTGTTCATGTGTATACTGTACTGTATTCCCAAATGTCTACATTTAGAGGAAACACAAACAAGTAAAGCTGAGGACATATCAGTTTAGACCTCTGCAGAATGTCACACAGGAGCGTCAGAGTACGGAAATAAACCCCCCTACAGGTTACATAACACTGGGGGATCATGGTGGGGGTTTGCAAGGGAGATGTCACATGACCCTCAGCAGGTTTGTACCTCAGGTCATTTACCCAGAACTGCCATTACTGACAGTTCATTGCATCCCCACAGCTGCTTTAACATGTGTCAAACATTAATAAACTAATGTTATTGTTATACCTGAACTCTATATGGCCTGAACATATGAATATTTATCTGTCTGTCATGAATGGACCATGTTCAGTAATTAAAGTTAATGTCACAGTTAGAACATTTATGTGCGTACTGACTGAAAGGCACATGCTGATGTTTCATATCAATGATAAAGAGCTGGTTTGACAGTTTTGAGGTGAAAGAGGTGAAGTTCAGACTCTTACAATTCATATTTTTTGCAGACAAAGCTTTGGGAGTACAGTATATAAAGTTCCAAACTGCAGCAATTACAGTGGTCACCAATCATTTTTATAATCACCACTTTCAGCCCAAAAGTTTGAAAAATGTCAGAAACAACCACAAGATATGTTTTACAAACGCCAACTTCCCCTTGAAAGCATGCACTGAATTCAGCTGGGTTTCACTCTTTATGACACTATGAAGAATAAAACAATAAAATGTTAATCTTTCAGACATATGTCTCACTCGGGACCTTGTGGTAAAGTACAGTATGTAACTTAAAGTAATGCTTGCACATGCTGTATCACATAAAGTACTGTACACTGTTGCCCTTAAAGTTGGAATAAAATATCTTTTTCTCTTCTCATGAAAGGATTGTGACAATATGTGACAATTATTCTTGATAGATAAAATGTAACTCAGTATGTTATCACTGCATCTGATCAAAGGTGATTACTGATGTGTGTAAATAGGAATCAAAAGAGGAATTGTGTATTTTGTTTTCATCTGTTTTTTATATGAACCTTTGAATATGAAATAAATACAGATTGATTGAGTGATTGAATGTGTCTGAAAACATTATTCCAATTTTATGGGCAACAGTATATAACGTGAAAACTCCAGACCAAATAACATAAATGGAAGAAGTTACACTGACTGAATATACATTTTCTAGCTTTTGTTTGGTTAATAGTGATGTGCCAGGACAATGTAAAATAAATTAATTCATCTTACTTGCTCAGTCAACAGAAAAGTACAGTTCTTTAAAGCTGATTGGGATTGAACTTTCTGATGATTTTGGTGATGTATTTTAATAACATGGAAAAAATAATGCATCTCTAAAATTTGCTTGTGTAGAAGTGTCTCCTGGACTCACAATGAGTTTTCTCAAGGTGATCTTTGGATTAGAGGCATAGACATAAGAGTCATGGAAAACAAGCACTCTCTGTTGAAATGAAAAATGTTTTTGACTCCAGGCTTGATTCTGTGCTGAAAGATGTGTTTTTTTGTTTGTTTGTTTTTTACTATTGGGTTTAATACAGCCATGCCATAATAATGAACACATTAACACTACTGAAAACACCATCTTAGAATTTTCTTTCTCATGTTGCTGCTTGTTTTTCACTGAGACATATTGATATATTGATTAATTTTGAGATTCGTCAAAAGTGAATGTAATGGATGTAAGCAAATAGCTTCGACTGCAGTCATAGACCCATGTTTCAGACAAGCTTACAGTTTTTCAGCAGTGACAGTGATTCGTAAAACCATTTACTCTTGTAGCTAATGCATTTACCAAGTCTGAATGTGCATCCTCTGTTTCACACCCTGTTTGTAATTTTATAACACACCTCTGGAAAAACTGTAAAAATCATCTATATTTGTCACATTATTCTGCCAAGTGCCTTTGCTCATTAAAATATGTGAAAACACTGAGATAAATGGCTCATTTACTAACTGAATTTGAGCATTATAAATCTGCCACGAATAAGCATTTGGTTTGGTCTATGATGGGGGTCCAGGGGAACTATGCTCCAAACTGAGGACAACAGTGTATGTGATGTGAATGAAATGAAATCGTGTGGTCTGAAGAGATTTAGCCTTGTTTTTTAAACTTGGTTTCATTAATTAATTTTGATACTACAAATGCTTTTTTTCTCCTATATTGTTTTGATTATGTAGAATATATTGTTCCTATCTATAGCGAGTAGTCCAGAATATACACTCACACTTTACATATTTATATATGGCATCATACTGTACTGTCAGTGCGTTGTCATGACTTTGTGTATAATATATTGACTCAAAAGGATGAATTTTTCATGTTGTTTTAAGGTTTCTCAAAAATTGTTTGCTTTTGCAAGATGTAAAATGCTTTGCTCATTTGGTGTGAGATTTGTGGTTAATGTGTCGACTTCTGCAATAACAGCTGATCAATTCACAATCCGTGCCTAAGCCATTGGAAAACCTAACACGCTGCGCACTTTTAATACCCCTTCCTTGGCCAAATATAGTGTTAGATTCTGCTGAAAGTTCCTGCCCTATAATTTAGATTAGATTGTCTTTGTGTAAAATGTATTACATATATATTCATGACCTTCTTGAAAAAGTACGTCAAGGTCACTGATTTTCAATAGGCTTCTGCTCCATGCCAAGGTGCATCCACAGTAAAAATTTGGTGCAGATATGTCCATGCATTCCTCAAATAATGCAATTACGTCTTTGAATGGACAGACGGACAGATAGGTGACAAAACGATCACAATACCTTTTAGCCAAGGGGTTAAAACTGTAAATTGGAGTTTCCTTTCTTTTCCTCAAGCTCATGGTTAAAGTAATTGGAGGTGATGATAATGTTCAGCTCTTGTCATGTCTCAGAAAGGTGAGGAAACTTTCTGTTAAAGACTCGAGGTGAGATGGCCTGACAAACTCAGTGGGTGGCAGAACAAGGTCAGGTTACGTCTGCATTCATGCTGTTAAGTCGCTCCTCCATTCCTGCATATGTCTCTACACGTGGGCATCCTTCCATCTGAATGTACTGTATGTGCATGTGTATGTCCAGCTGTATAAGCCATTCAGGGTGAGAAAGGAAGAACTTGATGGCCCTCGCCCATCTCCCATGCCCTCTGTTTCCTGCTCCACCCGCCCACCAGGCCAGAGGATTAGCTGGTGGTCACCCCATTCGGCCTATTCTCTCTCCCCTGTGTGTCTCTCACTGTCCCTCACAGCTCTGCCACCTCAGCGTTTGGGCTGTTTGGACAGGAAAGCCCTCCGCCAGCTGCCTACAATAACAAGCCGACCTTAGTCACCATCAGAGTGTGTGTGCTTCTCAGTGTGCATTTAGTATATGTGTGAGAGTGGAAAGAAAGGGTATCTCCAGGGTAAAGGAAGACAGCGAGAGTAAAAAAAGAGCAAAGTAGTAAAGACTGTGGCTGATGTGATAGACAAGAAGAAACTGATACAGACGTTGAGTATCGTCACGCCTGAAAGACAAACAGGAAAAATCAGGGCTGCAAAATTTGATGATGAATTTATATTGTAATTATTATGGATATAAATGAGTTTTTTAAAAATATACTGGGTTCATTTTGGTACCTGGCACTTTTCCAGCTTTTTAAAACTCAACTAGAAAAGCACTCATGGAGCGCAGACCTCCGCCAAGGTAGTGTTTGTACTTTCCTCCGCTAGATGGCGCTGAATGACCTCATAGGCAGCTCAGTGCCATCATTCCGTATCGCCCAATGATAAAGAAACCTTTAAAAAATTCCTGGCTCCAGATGGTGATCCGGATCACCACCAAAATTTAATCACTTGTTCCTTGTTCCATTTCTAACAATTCCTGAAAATTTCACCCAAATCCATTCAGATCTTTTCAAGTTATTTTGAACACAAACAGACAAACAGATAAATGCCGGCAAAAACATAACCTCCTTGGCGGAAGTAATAATAAAAAAGAAATTTAGACATATTTCCCCCCTATGATGTACCTAATGATGGCCTCAGATAAATGCAAAAAAATTATACTCTTGCTCTGAGTCCTTCCAAAATTAATGAATTTTTAATAAAATATTGGGGCCAAAAATAGGACCAAAATTGGGACAGGAAAAGCTACTAAGGTGTCAGTGCTTTTGATCTTCAAATGGTCTTCTATATGGCTATAAATAAAGACTCTGTGTTAAATTTGATGATCCTAGTGGTTTTTCCAATCCAGACGTGAGTTTTTCATGAATCGGCAGTCTCATTCCAGGTTTTGTGTGTAACCCATCGTGCTCACTCACGTTATATGCGGAACTAGCCCATTTAAACACAAATAAATAGCGAGTGATTTTGCAACAGCAGTCAAGTGCTTCCAAACTTGCTTCAGAACATTAGTGGACATCTTATTTGAATTTTTATCCCCTGTATTTTTAATAAATAAACATATGGTACACAAGTCTTCTTACTTGTTTAAGGCATTGCAGCTCTCTTAACCAGATTGCAGATTATTTGCAACAAAAAAGTAAAAAAAAAATTAAAAAAAATCTGTGCTATTTTCAATATAAATTTAAGGTCTTTAAATATTGACTAAATAATAAATAAAACATTAAAAATACCATCATACCACAGTTTTCCCTACCTTTACAAGAGAAAACATACCCTACTACATAAGGTCACCCGCTTAAAATAATGGCTCAAATCATAATTAATTAATTATAGTTAAGGCTGTCATTTTAAGAAGGGAACAATAATAAACTTTTTAAAGTAAGTGCGAACCAACAACATTAAATATTAATGTAAAATGGGTTGAGTACCAATGTAAATATTGTATATTACCGAGAGAGTTCCATCATGGGTCTCCTGAATCATTAATGTTGCTATGCTACATTTTTACAGAGAATGCATTAAAACTGACAGAATCAGTGTTATATTTTTACACATAATGTTTCTTGTGTTAATTTAAACAAATTCACTATGTTAATTCAGAAACAGTGTGTGTGTGCCATACCTACTCACACTGAGGTAAAAAAGATACCACAGACAAAATGTGTAAACCAAAAATCTTAAATGTATTTTGTGTACATTTAAACCAATACATTAGATCTTAATGTAGTATATATTGAATTACAGTGATTCCTTATAGTCTGTCAGCACTGAGGGCATTTATGGTCACAGTTACATTATTTGTGAGGAACTAGAAATAATATAAAGCTGCATGCAACAATGATTTGATATAAAAAGTTGGATATTTGTTGCCGAAGTGGCTTTTCAGCTCTAGATAATTGAACCGGATAAACTGCAGTAGTGTTTTAAATGTGTTTTAGAGGCACATTCTGATCAACTTGATGGAATTGAAAGAGACAACACAATAATAATCACAATCATACAGCAGAGCTATGATATTTTGGTACCACCCCTTGTACCACTGCAACTCAATGCCCTTAATTAGATTCTTTATGGTTGATAGATGCTTCCACCCTTCATGACCCCAAACTCAAAGTAATGACACTGGAGTACTTTATTCAGACTAGACACAATGTCACTAAAAGGTACATCCTATTATATTCACTTGTTATTTAAGCATGACCGAACCACAGAAGTAAATGGTTTGGGCTTTTAGGTGACTGCACCCATTTGCTGCATGTACTAATGATACTTACTAGCTAAATGTATTAGCTAAATGCCAAAATGTAATTGTACATATACAGTAGATATCACACACAGCTGTTGAAACCTTGAGGAAACATCCCCTATGGGCTGAGACAACCTCTACATAGTCTTTGTGCTTCCTGTGTGGGGTAGCACATTCACTTCCTCTGAAAGACAAATTTTCTCTTAGCATCAGTCTTCCTCTTTATACCTTCTTCTATCCCTCTCATGCATGGAGCTCTTCTGTTTATTTGTTTAGCTGTCTAACTTCTTGCTCACAGTTCTTTATCGTCCCTAATCCTCCCTCTATCAGCTCTGCAAAGGAGTGAAACAGCATCAAACTGGTTGGTGCAAATCTATCCAACACCTCCACCAGCCTTCATACACAGCAACCCCCACCCCGTTATTACAAGTGGCTTTGTGCGGCCACATACCCCACAATGACAGATGAACTAGTCTGAACCAGTGAGGACTGTGGGCAGAAGCCACATAGACAGACCACAGACCTCATACACAAAAACCCCCTCAGACAAATGCATGTAATCAAACACAAACTGACGAAGAAACTATCGATCATGCACCTTATGTTGACACACTCTCACACACCATTGCTGTGATTTCAACTTTCTCTTTTCCGGTGCAGGATAAATTGGAAATTCACTGACATGTGGAAGCGTTTTAGCCAACATTTCACACAAGCTTGCTGCATGACAACATCATGAGTGGCTTACCAGTTTGCTTATACGAGTGTAAACGCAGTGTGTTTGCATACAGACTTTTACTGTGACTTATGTATGCACCTCTCTGTTAAGTGCTGTAACCTCTCAACTCTGAGTAAACTGTCCCAGAAGCAGGAAGAACATCCAGTACAGCGGGGAGGAATGCACTCCTTCTGTACCCACATAAAAACCAAGTGTGTGTCTAATGATGGCGTGTTCAACAGAAGATTTATTACTACGTATCAGGTACCACACTGCAGTAAAACTAGTAGCACACAGCAAAAATAGCCCTTCTAGAAAGAAATTTTGTTAAATTTCTTGCAGTCTAGTCACTGAAAGATCATAAATCTTGGAGGAAAAGAGTCATATATGATAAAAAATAGTCTCAAATTGATAAGTTTTATAAGCAGTCTTGTGCTATTTTCTATGTTTTGTATGTCTTTTTTTCTAATACTGATAAAAACCTACATATATTTTGTTGATATGAGACTACTTTTGGAATGAAAAAAATGCTTGACTTTCTGTTTTCCAAAAATAAAGGAAGATTTAACTTGTCAAAATTCCTCTTTGAAGTGTGAGAGACAGATAAGCCTTAAATACAGAAAAACAATACATCTGTAACCTGTTATTTGTTTCCACTGAAATTGTTGCTGTGAGATTCCATGGTATAAGGAAACACACACATGGACATCTCAATGCGATACCTTGACACAACATGCCCTGACATGCAACGCTCTGCAAAAACAGCCATCAGTCAACACCTGCAGGGGGTGAAAAGCAGTTAGCTGAAGTATTTAACTACATTAAGTCATTTATTTATTCTACTGGGTGCCCTGTGTAACCTCCAATACTTCATGTATGACTTTGACCAAACTGGGTCAAAATAAGTATTAAGACTTCCAGGTAATATGGGGAAACTGTTAAGACTAAGTCAGTGAGTCCAAATAACTTAACTGAATGGTAATTGTTTGGTTTCTTTAAATGTTCACATATTATTTTTTGTGTTATTAATTGATAACTTTAATGTTTATGTTACGGTTAAATAAGTTTGGGGAATTATACTTCTGAGCAGGTAGGGTTGCTGTAGGCTATATATACGGGTGGTCTTTGGCCTATTCTAATCAATCTGTTCACCATCATCAGTTAAAATTACAAATTGGTCATAAGAAAGCAAGTTTGATTATAGATTGAAAGGGTAAATTAGGCATGTTACTACTATTAGTTGTGTCAGAATTAAAAAAAAACTTTGATTTGAAATTATTTGTTGTAGTATACAACAACAGAGAAATGCAAAACAACAGCTAATACAGTAATAGAATACAATACACAGAGAATGAATAAATTAAAAACTGTACTCAAATTAAGTAAAATTACAGACATAAACTGCTGGTAGGTACTTCAAAGGGTCTCAGACCACAAAAGGTACATATAAACATCAACCATCTCAAGAAAGTAGTAAAAAAAAAATACAGCCAGAAACTAGTCCGTAGCACTCTGATCCAACAATGGAAGTCTGCTGTTGCCTATAGGAACACCTTTGTCACCATTGACTTCATCAGGACATATGACCTGACAAAGATTCTATGTAATTTATGTTATTTTTGTATCAGAATGCCTCAGACTTTTTTCTGGCTGCTGTGTTTTTGTATTTCTTACTTTCTGAACATTGATGATTTTTTTGCAACAGTCCTTTTCAAACATTTCCAAGTAACATTAGTTGGGTAAAATCCAGGCAAAAATAAAAAGTACTTTTAAGTTAATGTCTGACACAACACTAACTGTACACAAACAACACATATTCATGATTTGCAGCCAATAGCCTGTGAACTAGCATCCACAGATAAAAGTGGAATTTGCTTGCGCTGGTTAAATGAGGTTATGTAAGAGGCATATCTCCACATTTTGGGTCAATAAAGCTTACACTGCAGAATGAAGATGTTTCCTATCTTGACTTATAGTTGAACTGGTCCTTCAAATGTGGTAATGTCGGATTTTCATCTTAACTACATGGATGCTAATGAGCAACTGTCTTCGTGAGGGTCATCACATGATCTCCTGTGTAATGAAGGCCTATGAGACTGAACTATTAGAACAAATGGAAGTGACTACTGTAATTACATCCATTTGTTCTAATAGTTCAGTCTCATAGCAGTAACAATTTAAGGAGCTGAGCTTTAGCAAAATATACAACCGATGAAGCATATTAACAGGAAAACAAATGACAGAAATTAAATGTCCCAAGCTGAAGAATGAAGACTAACAAATGTGACATAAGAAGAGGGGCATAGCATAAGTGAGGGGGAAGACTGTAACAACATGTATTATAACTGCTCTGGATCCTGGACCCCCTCCCCCTTATTTTCACGTACCCATAGGGCTGCATGTACATCAGTAACCTACACATTAGTAACTTCAGCTGCCTCAGGGCTTACAACTGCCTCTCACTTCCTCAAACACACTATTTACACATGGAGTGAGATGCTAAACGAGTCAGTTATGAAAGCCAACAGAGCTTTCATAACTAAGACAAATCCTCAGCCCTGACCCAGCTAATAAACATTAAATACATATTTACAAATACACACTGAAGACAAAATGTAGAAGTACACCAATGAAGAAACTACAGCCTCTGCAGTACCAATATACAACATGAAAAGTGACTACACAACTATTCAGCCAAGTATTTTAATGCTCCTGATTAAATAACACACTCTGGTCTACAGAAATCTATGGCTAAACTTGAATAATAAGACTGATTTTCAAATTATTTTTGGCTTGGACTGTTATTTGGATCTGAAAGAACCAGGCAGTGTCAAATATAAACTGGCAAAAAGCAAATAAGAAGAAAATGTTACATTTTGCTCAAAGATTCTTGCTGTTTGAGCTTCACAAGTGCCCACATTTGCTTCTTTTTTTTTGCTGCCTTTAACTATGAGTTGAGTGTTTTTGTTTCATGGACAGTACAGATAATTTTATGGCTTAACTTGAGAGAAATTATATCTTCTACTTTTCATGTTTTCAGATACTTTGCAGTGTTTTACATACTCCAATATGTCTTAAGCAGAGTAAAATCTCATGATATGATCTAGGTGGCTATCTTCCTCTTGAAGTGTTCACCTAAACTAAGAAACAAACACCATAAGTTCTTCCACATATTAGTATTCTGAATAGACAACTAAGCTTTCCTCAGACAAATTCAATGTATGTTTTAAAACTGGAACAAGCTCTGAGCTTTAGAAGCATTATCCTGTGCTCGCAACAGAATGTGTGTCACACACTGTATGTCACATGTGATGCATGGCATGTATACTTTACTCATGAGGCAGCTTATGTATGTCTACTATGAAAAACACGAGTGACTTAGCAGCTGCTGACAATAAAGCAGCGCCTTTGTAACATGCGAGGGCAGGCCTGACCGCAGAAACATGTTGATGTGATTAACAAAGATAAAGATGCTGATTTTCTGTATCTTAACAAGTCTTACATAGAGTTGTTGGTCAACTTTCTGGGTAAGGCTGTGGGATCATAAATAGGGTCTGACTAAATTAGGCTAGCCTGGTTGTGATTTTAAGAGGGACTCTACACACAACCACAAGCACACACACATACAAACACACAGAAAAGCAAACAAACATCCCAGTTTCCTAGAAGTTTCTGAACCAGCTCCAATGGATCTTTGCCAGGGTGTTCATGCAACTCCACCTCCTCCCAAATCTCTTCCCTTCTGTTTCTGCACAATCAACCCCCCCCCTCCTAACCCCATTGCAATCACACCCCACCCCAATATCTCCTTCCTTCATCTACCCCCCTCTTCATTCTCTGACTGCACATAAACAGAATTTAGAGGTGTGTCTCATGTCAGCCAATAGCAGCTTCCTCACGCTGTCCATCTCAGCCTATCAGAGCGCCCAACTGGAGCAGCCGTCTCTCCTTCTCAACGGCAGTTGTTGTTTTGCTGCTCTCTGTTTTCTGTAAGTATTCAGAATGATGGATGGAGGGACTAAAGAGGAGGTCGGGCATTAATAGGCTCTGGAAGCTTGCCCACAATTAGGCGGGGGCTAATCTCAAAGTGTGTGTGTGGGGGAGCACAGTGCGCACAGACTTTGTTTCACCAAAGGAGGTACACAGCCTTCTCATGCTCGTCATCGCTATCTGTATCGCACTCCCTCCCTCTCCCTCCCTTAACACACACAGGCCAGACTTTGTTTCTTGCACATAAACATCATCCTGCCTTTCTCTCAGACACACATACACACATTTACTGGTTATGGCAAAGGGTGTGATGAGCTGGCAACAGTGGAAAAACGCCTGCCCCGTACAAATAGAACACCTGTCAAACCAGTAAACAACAAGCAAAAACACCCACAATCAGCACAATAAAAGTAGAAGTTAAACTTTAACAACTTATACTGTTATACTTTTAAGAAATTATATTTAGTTACATATGTAGTTATCTGTTTAGTTATACTTTATACTTTTAGAAGGTATACTTTAATTACAAATGTTGAAATCTTAATATTATGGTACATCAGCACATGAGTATGATAAGCATAAGTACTTTTTAAAAAAAAATAAAATAAGTAGGCATATTGACTGTTTTCATTGTATGCATGTACCTTACAAAAAATGCAAACTTGCAACTTTCCTGTAACAACTATATAATTAACAAAAATAAAATTTGTAACATTCATTTTTATAATAATAGTAATAACAAATGCAAAAGACATGTGAAGTATGCTGTATTTTGATGTAAAAACAAAGCCTTACGATGAACTACTTTTCTGCTTTCAACCAATACAGGAGAATTACACACAACCTGTACAGACTTTACACAGACACCCATCCAAGAAAAACATTACTGACTTGTTTTTCTCACTCTTCCTCTTTCCCTTTTTAGCCAAATGTATGCAACAGGGATGTATTGCACAAGGATGTTTTCAACAGCTATCCTGTAAGTATCAAAAGAAAAAATCTACAGCAACCATAGCCTTTATACCTACTGTTACCGCCCAGGTTTTATGTGATAGAGCTGGGTGATTAAAAAGTCCCTTTGGCTAAAAAGAGGTATCGTTTGCTTTAAACACCTACGCGGTGGCGGTGACAGAGTATGTCAACTCAGACTGAAAAACAAGTATGTGAGTTTGAAGATCCGGCATGAATACACCACTATTTCTTTTTTCTTACATGTATGTAGGGGGATGGGTCTGAAACAAGGGGGTGATGACAGCGTGTTTGGATGAGCGTCTCAGTTGGATGGTCACCTTTACACACCTGCTTCAGAGACGTACAGACACATGCGGTATTTCACAAAGGTTCACCCCTGATCTTTTTCCTTCTTCACATATATGTAACTGAGCCCTGCTGACCCATATTCCTACGTGAGGAAAGACACGTTATAAGTCACTGGCACACAAAAATAGCACATAATCACACACCATGTAACACATTAATGATGAAGAGTTTGTCATTGTTGTGGTTCACTGTTGGCATTATTGGATGCCCGTGTACGAGTCAGCATCACTTCTAATTATGGCAGCAATTATAAATCAGATGACTTCAGTCATCTGATTTGCATATTATCTAATAATTCTGTCATCTGGTCTCATAATTAACTGTTTACACTGATGGATTGATAGGTTTGGCACATGAAGACAACACCAGAATCTGTAAATAGTGAAGGAAAGTTTAAGTATGGCCTATATATTAGAAGACAAAAACACATCTTTTGGTGTTATTTTTGCATCTATGAACTCAGTATTTAATTTAATCTCTGGCTCCTTAGCTACAAAACTCTCTACTACATTACAAAGCTACTCAGCACAACTGCTTGTCCTTTTCACGTCATGGTCAGTAGGTGTTTTGCTGTAAATAGTTATCTGCTGCAGCTAGAAACAAAGTTGATGGGGCAACTAACAGAAACGGTATGTATGGGCTGTAAAACCAAAACACTGAGCTTAAAGACACTACAGAACTAAGCAAAACAGAGTTTGTTATTGCACTTGTCACATTAATCCACAGAAACACCAAAAATATTGTTCTGGGCAGCTTTAAGTTTAACAGTTCATAAAAACTGACAGTATAGTTCTCCTCGTCTAAGATGTTTGTAAGAAAATCATTGCATATTGTGTGGATGAGCAGTTCAAACCCAAAATTAATTCAGAACACGGGTAATAATTGATAAAATGTTTTGGGTTTTTTTCCACTGTGAAGATATGAGCACATAAATATGGGCAATACACATGTCGCAAAAGACTACATAAGTGTAAACAAATGCAAGCTGAGCTGACACCTAACTCAACAGTGACATCAGTGGCCTTTTTGGCAAACTTTAGTTCAGATCTAGGTTAAATACTAGGAATAAAGCTCATTCACAAGCTCCTTCTACACGGAAACTTTTATGCAGACAACCTCTATTAAATTAGTGGCAAACAATAAAAATGCAATGCAAGCAGGTAGCCTCACACATAAAACAATACATGACTACAAGGCAAAGCACATATGATATACTGGGCCAACAAACAGTGTGGTTTGGATTTCACTGTGAGGCAACAAAGAAATATAAACAGTGCATGTCCAGACGGAGATAAGCAAACACAGAGATGACAAAGAAAATGACAGATGGGCAATATAGGCACAAAGACAGGAGTGTTGTTTATGTGTTGACATATATGGGGTTTTTTTTCATTAAACCAGATAAAATCCCTTTTTTTCATTAAACCAGGTAAAATCCCACTGACATAAAGATCTCTTTTACAAGGGTGAGCCAAGAGGTCAATTTATTTAATGTGATGTGTAAAGAGTGGGCTATCTTTACACCAGCTCACCTTCATATACCTGGACTACAGCATCAAGTGGTGGCTTCAGAATCTAACCTCAATAAATCTCAAAGTGGATGTGAGATAAAAAATCAGCTGCTGCTTAGACTTAACTGGTAATGCTTTGACTTGTGAATTGATTTCAGTTCAGTAGGTCACTGCTGGACATTAGCACTGAGAAAATGTGTTACATAAGTTCCCGATCAACCCTTTGTTTGCTTTCTGACATCATGCGCTGTCCTGTGTAAATTTATGACAAAGGGTCTTTACCGAGTTCCTTCCTTCCTCTCCTCCATTTCTGATGATAACTAACAAGATGCGAGCCAATGGGGAACTGACACTCCCTTGGAAGTAGCCAATGAACAAGTGAGAGCTTGTCACTGATTGATATCCTTGTGAGCTGTTAACATGAGGTGGTTTGTTCTTTTACCAGATATGGACTCCCATTCTCTATCTCTGAGATTATGGATGGGGATGTTAGGGGAAGCTGATATTAATTCTGGGTTTAGAGATATTTACCAGGATGTTATCCCCAGTGGAAATGTTAAAAAAAAAAAAAAAAAGAGGGAGAGAGAAAATAAGCTGACTGCGTGACTCATGGGTTTGTGTATATTTTGTGTTGGTTGGCGGCCAACTTTACATGCCTGGTTTCCTATGGGCCTCAGCATGTTTACTGTAAGATGAAGAAATGCCAAGAAACCTATAGACAAGGTGTGGCAATCTGCCAGTAAAGTCTGTTATGGAACCAGATGGAAAACTGGGCTTTTTCCTATTCTCCATCAATCTCTCTATGGCCTACATACTTCACTTCTCTCAAGAGTTTTGCCAAAATTGGACATTTGGATTAATAAAGGCAGATAAAAGTCTAGTTTTGCCAGAATACAGTGATAAACTCTAGGCTCAATTTACTTCTATAATAGTCTGGTAATGTTATTGTATGATGTTAATGTCGTGAGCAGCACCAATGGCAAAAAGAAGGTATTCAAACAGTTCAAAGGTATTCTGACTTAAGATACAAGACTCCACTCTATGGGTATGAACAAACCACAGCTTTGTCTATGTCTGTTTTGTTCGTATGGACGTCAATGGGAGAAGTGACTAGTGTAAATTTTCATTTGACCAGGTCATCGATTATCCTTACTGGGCTTGTTTTTGTTCTTCAAAAATAAAAACACATTCCAGTTGACCTTTGAAAATAACCTGAGGATCTTACAACACAATCTACTAAAATCTGAACTTAATTAGATAATTGTTTAGTGACATAAGTAACAGGTGCTGCCACAGTTCAAAGTCGCAGCAGTCTGGACAATCAGGAAAGGTTTGTGTGTATCAGTGTGTGGGGTCAAGCTTTGGAATGGGTTGGAGGTAGACCTCAGGCGGTGTCCAAATATTCAAAAATTACAAAAAATGTACAAAGAAAATGGTTTTTTTACAGTATCTGGCTCAAGGAAGTCCATTGTAGGGTATGTGTGTATTCATGGGGGTGTGGATGTGGGTTGGTGTACAGATGTCAATATAAATAGGTGTGTATGTGTATATGTGTATGTAACTATATGTGTATGGGTGTACATGTTTGTAGGGGTGTTTTTATAGATAATCATAATCTTATGTTGTATATTAGGTGATTAAGCACTAACAGTCTCAGGACTGGAATTAGGGGGTAGGACTGGATAAGCGTTGGCTTCTTCCTACTCCCTTTCAGGCACAACAATTGTTCTTTTTTTTCTATTATTCTATTTTTTTCTGTTCATTTGTGTATTTTCTTTCATTATTACTATTATTTTCCCCTGTTTTTTATTATGTTAGTGTCTGAAATAAACTAAACTAAACTAAAACTAAACAATTGTCAAGTAGCCAAACACATTGGCACTTTGCATATTTTTTCTTCTTTATATCTTTAAATCAAAGTTGCAAATGACCAAACTCAACAACCACAAATTTTCCTAATAAGAAGTGTACTCTGCTGAACCATAAGACAAAATTTTGTCAACATGGGGAGATTGTTCAGCAACATAAGAGAAACTGTTGAAACTGTTGGTAGACAATGTCACATGTGACCAGAGCTTAAGCTAATTAACCACGTTAGTCCTCACGTTTTCATCTTTGGTGAACCAGCCAACCGTACAATCTCCCATCAATAGTTTAGGTCCATAATCTGTGATTTGCTTGTGGTTTAGGCCTAATTATCTGGTCATGTGAAGAGCTTTAAGGTGGAATCCTGACTAGCACTGCCATTAATTCAATGTTTTGCAACTTATTTGACATTTCAAAGTGAAAACCTGGATGATCACATCAATAATGTCTGAATTGAACATCAAAATCCAATAAGAGCCACCACTGTTGCCAAGTAAAATATTTTAGCTCTCAGCAGTAACAGGGTTAACCTTAGCTAGCAGAATATGGCTAATACTTGTTAAAAAAAAAAAAGACAGTTAAAAGCTCACCTCCATGTGTCATATGTTGATTGTGAAACTCTATTTTCTATTCAGACTTGTTTGGTCGTCTGTTTTTTCATAACTATAGTGCATTATCTACATCTGAAGTGGTGCACCAGCTCATGTATGATGCAGCCTTATTTTCAAATCTTGTAGTGTATGCAGGTTTGAGATTAGAGAGAAGATTATCAGTGAAGATCCTCCTTATGTGTGTGATGCAAACAGATTTCAAAATCGGTTAGGATTTTAACATCCTCTAGTGTCTGTCAGGCTTTAGCTAGCATACATGCTAAGCCTTGCCACATTCATTCTTTTACAGCACCTGAACTTTTCCAATAAAATATATTCTAACTGTTAAAGTAATCTTGAGCCTGGTTTTGATACAATAAAAGATTTAACCAAAATAAAAAACAATTCCAAGCCATTACTCCTACTTATGACGATCAAGAACTAAACAGCCTCAAATACATTTAGGCATCTACCCAAAGTGTCACTATTAGTTTGTTAGAAACCTTAATCAATGTCTATCTTTGTGAAATTAGCCCCCTATTTATTCCTTCTTTCTGAGCTTTGCTGTCCTGTGACAGTTTGGTTTGTTCTCATGTTTTTTATATGCTTTTTTCATTTTCAATGCAGCCCATATTTTCTAGCTACTTATAATGACGACGAGGTGCATTCTTCCTTCTCCTCCTCCTGCTCCTTCTCATTCCTTTCTCCAATTTAGTGTTACTTTTCTGCTATTCCTCACAGTAGTCGATCATTCACCCCTTCCCTTCACCTACGTTCATTCCATCCTCTCATTTTCTTGCTCCTGGTCATTAAACAATGCGCTGCATTGTTTCCAAACATTTGCACTTGTTTAGATCTCTGTCTAATGTGCTTTTTGGCCTTGAAGATTATACTGAGTATTTTCAACATGGGCTCAGTCTTATTTTTAATCACCCTCAGCAAAGACATAATATAAGCTCATAGTAAGCCTACACACCCTGCTTAAAATGCTTAGGCTTAGGCTTTGTACACTGTTATGCATTATCTAATGTATCAGAACATGCAAATCCAAAACCAGGAACCACAGATGTACATATCTATAGTTCTGTTTAACCTATGTAGACATTCCACTTAAAATGAAAACATTAAGTTCACCTGTTGGGTGGATTCCTGCTTCCTCTTTCTGCACTGATGGATACTGGTTGTTCTTCAGGGCATATCGTAAGTAATGAAAGCAAATAATAATGCAAAGACATACAAAGACATTTATATGTGTATATGGGGGGAAAAAATCCATTGTTGCCAGCTCTCATGATCTTGACATAATTAATTAGAAAAGCACTCAGAGAGTGCAGACCTCCACCAAGGTAGTATTTGTACTTTCCACCACTAGATGGCACTGAATGACCTCATAGACAGCTCAGTGCCGTCATGCCCTATCTCCCAATGGTAAAGAAACCTTTTAAAAAATTCCTGGATCCAGATGGTGATCTGGATTGCCACCGAATTTAATCACTTGTTCCTTGTCCCATTTCAAACAATTCCTGAAAATTTCATCCAAATCCGTTCAGAAGTTTGCAAGTTATTTTGAATACAAACACACAAACAAACAGACAAACAGATAAACACTGGCAAATCATAACCTCCTTGGTGGAGGTAAATATGTCAAGATAAAGGTATGGGTGGTGTTAATTGCCCACTAGAATGCCAATAAATCCAATTCAACCATTCCATAAAAATAACAATGCAAGTCAATTTGTGCATGTATTTATTTACATGTATGTTCCTTGCAATTATTTCTTGATGTAGAAATAAATGTAGGAAGGAAAAAAGCCACCAATTAGAGCCTTTGCTGACTTATACATACATGTATTATATGTCACTATATTGTGTGCATTAATAGGGAGTGAGTATAAATCACACATGATGACCTGTCATAAGGGAGCCTGATGTCATTAAAAGAATGCTGGTCAAACTTCAGTGCAAAATTATATGGAAATAGAACTATGATATGCTGCTAGCTTCATCCAGTAACTTTTCTGCTACTAAAGGGGAATTAATCAAACAATCATATCAGAATCAGAATCAGGTTTATTTGGCCAAGTATACTTGCATATACAAGGAATTTGTCTCCGGCAGATGTTAGCTCTCTAGACATACAGTAACTGGACAGCATACATTCAGTGGTCAGGGAAGTACTATAGACATACACCATACAGTAGACAGACAATATACTTTAGACAGACAGACAGTATACTTGAGACACCTATCAACATGATCAAACAATCAAATAAAATGTTCACAATCAATAAATGCAGGTAAACCCAGCGATGGCATCCATACCAATATCAATATACAAAATATATTTCTACAGTTCAATAACACATAAAGATTGTTTCCAATAGAAACCTGACACAAAAAGAGCAAACAAGAGTTGTGAATTGAAGAGAAACTCTGCAAGCAAAGTAATAATGTAATAATAACCAAGGTTTTTGCGTCATCTACATAGAACTGTCTGAATTGAAGCCAGCTGCTCTGTGCCAGTGATTATCTTATCTTGGCTGTGCTGAAGGAAATGATGTACAAGCCATATAAAATGTTTGAGATGATTTTTGTAATGTTATCACAGAGTCTAATGCTGATATCTGGAATAAGTCAAGAAAACATCCTCAATTATTGCTGATGTAAAACACTGCAAATGTAAACTTTTTTTTTTAAAGTTTTATGAGGAAGCAGGGCTTACATTTGACATTTTACAGAGCCTCAAGCTACATGATGTGTTTAGGGACAAGTATTACCAGTATTGCATCACAATATATGTCAGTAAAGCATGATAAATATGTTTAAATGTACATTGCTGGAAGATGCCTCTATAAAGTGTGAGGCCACTGGGCTCAGCTGTGGAGTTGTTGGGTAATGCACTCAGAACATTCAAGGACTGCTTTAGGGACAGTGTGTGTCTGTGTGTGTATTTGTGCATTACAGTGGGTGGCTGGTCACACCCGGGGGTCTAATAAACTTCTAAGGTGTGATGGATGACAACATGATGTAACAGTATCCCTTTCAATTACTTTACTGGGACATGAAGTACAAGTGTGAGGAATAGCAGGGTAAACAACTCCTTGGACCTGCTCGGACATTTGAGTCAAAGTTTCCGTTCTTTTTTTGTCAGTCATGAACTTACAAATGCTAACTGCAAAACAAAAAAGGGAACATCAGCAATTCCTCTTTGACACGTGAATCTTGTGTCAAGTTTAAAACAAGTCACAAGCGACCAGATCAACACAGACACTAACCACACTGGTAACACGCACATAAATATACACATAAGTTTCACTTACCCCAGACAAGTGCAAACACAGACACGTGTGACAAACACACACATAAACTGAATGCAGTGTCTGAAAAACAAGCAGCGTACTTCTTTTTTATTATAGTTCATCATCAAAAACAAACAAACTTATCTGTTATAATGTGTGAACTAATCCAATTTGCATTCAGACAGCGTACTTGTCCATAATGGCTTTAGATGCATTTGCATGGGAGTAGTATAACCCAGGGGCCTCCAGTGATTTAGAAATAAAAACTACCATGTCTGTGTTGCATGCTTCACAGTCTGTTTTTCACTCACACTTACTGACATTATTTCTTGGTTCTGATGACTAGGTTTACAATTAACTTAATTTATTTGCTAAAGTTCTAAAAATGTTCATTTATGTAGCTGTCATGCATCACATTATCTTTTGAGATTTCACTTTTCACCTTAACTATGTGCTTTCAGTGAATATCAATGATATATCACAAATTAAGCCTACCGAATTTCAATCCAAAACACTTTTAAAACTTTTTGTCATCATCACCAGCAGAGCTTCCATAGTCTTTGACCAGGAAATAGGCTTAATAAATGCACAGAGGAAAAGAACAAACTTACAAATCACAAAATCAATTCAGAGACAACTAATATTAGTTGAACCACTACGTTTGCTGAAATAGGATAATTTGTTGTGGCTTGTGATGGAATTTTTACTTACTCAATTACAATGCAGCAGATTTACACATGTTCAATATTTACAGATGACCTCTGAAAATATTACAAATTATCAGAGGTCCACAGGAAATACCAGTCCAGTATGACTAGGGTTTTGAGTTTGAGTTTTTTAGTTTTTATTTTAAACATGGAGTTGTTTAAATTAGTGTTTACCTGGTCTTCAAAGAAACGTTATTACTAGTAACTAAGATTTCAAGCTCAATCAAGTGCTGCAAATGAGAAAATAATGCTTTAAATAATGTCTAGTGAAAGAAAAGGGGGAAAATATGAACTGAGCATTTACAGTACTACCAAAAATTCCTAGACCTTTTAATTTTATGACTCTCTGGAACTTATACTTTCAAAAATACATTATAAATTGCCCAGACATCCACATTTTTTACTGACTCTCACAATGTCAGAACAATTTTCAATCGCTTTTTCTGGTCTAGGTTTGATAACAAAACCGATTAAGGCAGCAAAAAGGATGTTCTTCTTCCCATTAGGGAAAAGAAATAAACATGTTATAGAGCACAATAATGGGATATTTATATTTATATTATATTATATTATATTATATTATATTATATTATATTATATTATATTATATTATATTATATTATATTATATTATATATCAGATAGCTGTGACCAGCTGTCACTGTGCTGTAGTATTAAATGTATGTCTGGTAATTCATCTGTATCGTCAGAGTAGTTGGGTGGCCTGTGTGGATCGATATCATCAGAAGTATTTTGGCACAGTATTTTGTTACACTCACAAAACTAGATGTTTTGTGACAGCTGGCATCAGCTTACAGCCATAACTGCCTTTAAGGTGAAGGTGATAAGTCTAGTGAATGCAAGTCCCAGGACCAGTTCTACTCGGTGGATGTATACCCGGCTGTAAGACTCGTTAGAACTAAAACACATCTTAAAACCTATGCAGAATTAATAGCCGTTGCCTCATCTTGGCACTGTACTAGATTTGAGACTAAAATGGAAGTGTAAAGTAGAAAGTCTTCACTAGTCTTCAAAGTGACATTAAAAACAAATACAGGCCGGATTTTATGTATGACAGCATAAACCAATCCTCTGAATATAAACTGAGACTGAACATTTACTGAGAGATTTCATTTCAGCAGTGCTTCATTGTTTTAATTAACTGAGTTAGCACAGCAGTTGCGCCATGTAACAGATCTGAACAGAATGTGCTCCCCATCACAGGTGCTGGATTTTCCAATGGAAAACCAGTGCATCATTCCAAAATAATCACTGTTTTGGTGATTGTAAGCAGCACAGCCCACCCAACAATACAGCAAGTTTCACTGATCCTTTATTGGATTCAGTATCAAGTTTGTATGTGCCTCCTCACACAGTAGGAGTCCACACACACAAGCACATAAAATCTATTTTTGTGACTATGTCATCTCAGTGCTGGTATATGCATAAGTATGCAACTACGAAATGTACTCACTTTCTTTTTCAATGGTTATTTCTTTTCATAGTCTGGTCATTTTTGACCTAATTAGGACTGTACTTATCACTTATTTTCACTGTAGTTTAATGTGTCTGATATTTTTTTGATCAATCAATTGTTTGATCCATGAAAAATGCCATCTAAGACTCAAACATAATCAGCTTACTCTCATAGAGTGCAAAACATTTTTTTCTTTAAAAATACTCAAACCAGTTAATTGATTACAAAAAATGTCAATGAAGAAGCAAAAAAGCAACCCACGTATAGATTTCTGAAGCAACTGCTGAGCCAACTGAGACTTCACAAGGTCATGGACTTAAAAGGATGTGACACTAAATATTAAACATGACTTCATGCTTATATTTACACATCGAATAACTTTTTGCACCCTACAACTGGAAGCTGTATAATGTGAAGAGCAGGGCATCAAAATATCACAGCCCTTCTACTTTTTGTGTGTGAGTGATATGACACAAAATATCCCAGAGCACAGAGGTGGACTGGTCGATGTGAGGGAGTGTTTTCCTATGCTAAGTAAACACCGTGAGGCAAACCCTCTGGTGCGGTTTTTACAAACACATGCAAACAACACACTCTCGGTCTGATTGTCTACCACAAACATACACTCACACTTCAACCTGCCTTTGGAGCAAAAAAGCTGAGGTCAAAGGTGAACGACTGTGGGAACGTAAAGGGTCTGTAGCATGAAACTGTCACCATCCTGACAAACTGGCCTGTAACATAAACAAGCACACATACATCAGGCGCAGACAATACCCCCCCCCCACCCCCCAAAAAGGAGAGCACAATACTCTAAACCACTCCACAGTGTGCCTGAAACAATACCACACACACTGAAACAACATCAGAGCCAGGCCTAACCCAACATGGCACTGCGCTAGAGCTTGAAGCTGCACCGTCCTGTAAGCAGAACCCCACAAAGCTGCAATGGGAAACAATCCATCAGGTGCTGACATGGCAAAATTTACGTCTCAAAGTGTGGGGTCTGTGCAAGACTGAGTGAAGTTACAACAGTACATGCACATATAGCTGCATGTTTGGCATTTTTCTTCATGCCTGCAACACCAGAAGACTAAAAGTACACCTTACATCTTAAATACTTCATAAGTTTTCATTCATTACCTTAAATATTGATCCATACATACCAATATTTTGAAGAAGATTTGCACCAAAAATTAAAATTTTATTGTAATTAAAACAGAACACCACAGGGGGGGTGTCTATGCTCTGACACTTCTGTATGACATTCTGCACTGTTACAAATGGATTTGTCCTTTACTTTATTTACTTTTTTTTGTTTGTTTCTTCTTATTGCAAAAATGTGAGATAAGTAGTACACATTAGTAAATGAGGCATCGCAACCAGCAAAAAACTGGATGCTGATAACACAGCTTGAAAATTAAAAATGCATCATAAACAGGAAAAAAAAGGTTACAACCCTTATTTTGTGGGATTGAACCATTTTTTTTTTTCTTACAAATGTTGGAAATTCTTTAGTTCACAAGTGAAAAATGTTGCTAAAATTCTTGCCAGAAGTCTTGGCAAGGTGGCGTCTCCAAATGGCTTGTTTCTACAGATCAACAGGTTATACCCCAAGTATATTCAGGTTACTATGATATATGATGGTGCATAACAAAAAAAAAAAAAGAAAAAAGCAGTATGTGCTCATATCTGAGAAGCATTAATCTGCAGAATTTCATAATTAGAGTTACAATGATCATTCAATTTACTGATAAGAATAATTTCTAATAAACTATCTGATTCCAGCTTTGAATATTTTCATGTTTCCTTTTCACTATTTTGTGTTATTTTTATAGCCCAAACAAGGAAATTAAATGAGAGTAAATGTTAGTTTCAGATCTACAAACGAGAGACAGGAAGTATATTCTCATATTTGAGAAGCTGTCATCAGCATTTTTCTGTACTTCCTCTCAAAACATTAGCAGATGAAGTTAAATCGTCAGCTTCAACTTCTAGCTGTATTCAAATTCAGAGGTTACATATTTTTGTCTTAATCTAAGTAGGAGTATATTTTGTTTGTGTTGCGCTGGTTAAGCCTAGTGTTGATCCTGTGTGATTTGTATCCTAATAGGGGCTACCTCAGACCAAGGGCTGGACCACAGCCACTGGGCTATTCATGCTTTGTGACCTGATCCACAGACGCCTACATGCCCACTCCTATAAATCTGTCAAGACATGTAAACACACATACACACACAGACTGACTGACACTCAAGACAGGCAGATCAGCATTCATACAGACAGACAGACACAAACACACACACATTCTGGATGATAGCCCAGTGACCAGGGCAAAAGGAAAAAATTAAAACTATGCACAGCTTTTCATGCATTCAGCCAAGTGCATGGAAAATTCCCATCAAGCAACTTGAGAGTGCTGCAAAATCATGCTAAAGAGCGGTACAGAGCTCCCCCTTGTGTTCAGTCATGTCAACTACCAGTGTTTCAACCCCCACTGTATATGATGTGAATGATGAAACCACTCAGGCCCGATCTGTTTCATCAAGTAAAAGGTGGAGCACTAAAGAGTGAGAGGGAGGGGGATAAAAGGGACATATTGATTTCTCAAATACTGCATCCACTGGACAATAACCTTCATCATTCATTTATGAATTCAATCAAATGAATCCTCAACAGATGGCATGCAAGTCAATAGATGAAAGCGTCCTAGGCCAGGGAAGGAGTATTTGACGCAAGTGAGGTGATTTGCAGCCACTACCATACCAGCAAGACCCACTTTGCTAGATTATGTATGTGCAGTAGAGTGTAGAGTCCTTTTGAATGCGGAGCTCCCTCAGGATTTCCAACAGCCTACAGAAAACACACAAGGACACTTATTTTGTTTCAGAGTCCTTGTATGTTTTGGTGTGTATGTTATACACACCAGGTTACACAAGAAAGAATCTGGTGTGTACAAAACATGCATTTTCAGCCCAAGAACTCCCTGTAGTCTTTCTTTAATGTAGCACCAATCCCCGGCTACTGCCATCAACAGGATACGACCCCCTGTGGGTATTCTGTGTGCTCAAATCTCTACATCGTCAGTAGAGCTGAATGATATTGACAGAATAGCCATATTATAACACATCTTGGCTGCAGTTAACAGTTATATTACTTGGTGGTTAATCTGTTGACTATTTTCTGTAATAATTGATTTGTTATATCTACAAAATGCATTTAATATCACCAAAAATGTCATAAAAATAATGTCATTTATCACATGCTGCATCGTCCCAATATGTGGAGTATGTTCAATATATGGTCCAGTCACAACTGTCATCATATAAAACAACAAAACTGCCAAGTCACATGCAGTGTCCAAATTTAAGATAAAAATAAACATGGGTTAGATGATCAACTCTTAATTGTGTAGTGAAACTACAAAATAGTTAGGAACAAAATAGAAACGGTATGTACATAGTTATACTTATTAAGACAAGCCTTACAGCTACTCTAGACTTTTATTATTATCTTTTTATTGGCAATAACTAACTCAATAATCATTTTATTATGTATTGGAATCTATTAGGTTGACATTTCTGTTTTGATTTGTATTTTTCTGAATATGTTTATATGTAGCACTTTGTTGTACTGATCATAGAGTGACAATAAAGGCTCTTTATTCTACTATGCTCTATTTGATGTGTTTTAGTGACTAGACAGAAAATAAGCAGTTTATACAAAAATGTCCAACTCGAAATATTGACTTTGGGTATTGGTTTAAATACTTTGCCTTCTGGACCAGTTCATAATCTATATTTTGTTCGAAACCAATTTTTTATGCTTTACATTTGCATTTATGCACACAAAGCAGAATTACAATATAAATTAAAAAATATATTTACCACAACCTGACACGGTCTGTCAACACAGTATCAATAAAAATATATAAACAGCATTTGTGTGTGCTGCAGGCATTGACATTAATGAGATATTGGAATTTTATATTGAACCAAAGTGTCTAATTGCTATAATAGTGTTGAAGTATGGTCTACAGTCCTATGAAGTATAAAAATAATCAATTACAATGAACCTCTTCAGTTTAAGTGCCGAAGGAAACCATCATTTACATCACTAATAATTACTAAATATGGATTTCTGTACTATGAGGACTCAATTCAATGTATGTGTTTGTTAAAAGGTCTATGTGAGCACAAAAAATACATAACCTCAATGAATAAAGTTGTTTTAAAAATACACTAACAGAAAACCAGCATTACTTCTTTGACATTTAGGCTTTTTCTCAGAATGACACTAAGTGCTGCAGTTACATAAGAGTCTGTTTCCACTGGCAACATTAAAGCCGAAAAAAGAGAGTTGAACATGTTCTTTTATAGATGTGCCCAGCAAAGAAATGAAAGCTGAAGCTGATAAGGGAGCATAAGGCAACATTTAATAAATAATTTACGCAATGCATTTCCATATGGAAGTTATAAATATCACATGGCAAAGGAAGAGAGAGTGGTTTGTTTATTTAACAGTACCATGTGATCACTCTCTATCTCTTGTTAAATCTCTTGATAGGAGCAGCTCTGTTGTAGGCTGATTAGTGAATGCCAACCAGAAGAACCTGTGCACTATTATATTCACCCACCTTTATAGCTGTTTTATTCATATGCTTTTTCTGTTGTGTGCTTTTGTACTTCAAAGACTTTGTTATTCCCTTCCCACCTCCTGCTGCAGCACTTTGTTACTGTAGTCCACTGCTTCGCCACCTCCCTCCACACCTCGCTCATTCATCTTCTTCTTTGGTGTGTGGGAGAGACGAACAGAGCCTTCTAACATATGACTAATAAGATCTGCACCCAAGTGAAATCCAGGGTGGATTGCACCAACTGGGGAGACAAAATCTTCTCGGAAAAAAAAAACAAACAAGACCAAGAAGTTCTAAAACATCCTGTTGTCATTAAGTATCTAATCTATTTAATTATCACACACAGCAGCTACCTTGGCTTCTCTCTGGTTTGGCATCATTAAAAGTGATAACACATGATATCTGATATGGACTGGACATGCTGTTCAGTTTTTGGGGAGCAGGCTTCTTATAGATACAGGGTGCTAGTAATTTTCCACTAGAAGCTGACAGTGTTTCTTCCACCTCCTCAGTGGTTCTCCCCCTTTCCTCTTGCTTCCTCGACATTAAAACATCACCATCACTTTCTTACGTTCATTTGGCCATTATGCCCAGCCACCATGTTTATACCACCTTTGCATTTCTACATTCTTTCCCACTCATCCGTCTCCCTCTTTTCTTTCCTCCCTCTCAATTCCTGACTAGTGTAGCCAGAAATAATCACATGCGAGCCAGAAAACCCCCGTCCACCAAATAACGGCGCCAACCAACCTACCCCATCATTGCACCTCATGCCACTGGTACCATGACGACTGCTTACACTTTGCAAAAGCTACTACCCAACACTAGACCATCCCTCCCTGTGCCAGGATAATGCAGCCTTTACACATTTATGAAAACAGCTTTTATAACGGAGATTGATGACACACAGGAAGAATAAATTAAAGGGAAAGGATTCCCCTCTTTTTCTATGAAAAACTTGATGTGTTGTAGCAGCTATAAAAGGAAAATGGTTCTTTTTTATCATTTATGCAGGCTTACAACAGGATTGACAGTGACCTAGTTGCACACTTGCCACATGCCCCCCTCCCCAGTCTTCCTGAGTCTACAGCCGACAGCAGGCTGCTCTGGCTAGAAGGTGGGGGTCTGTCTGTGTTGTGGGATCAAAGTGTGAGCTTGTGTGTTAGTCTTCTTTTCTACAAAGTAAAAAAAAATCAGGGCTGGGCACTGTGATAAAAAATGTCTTAAAAGAAAAATTGTTATTCTTTCCAGTTTATGGGCTGATGTTTAGTCCTGTTGAAAGAAACTAGAGGGTTATTTGTGGTTCAATTTTCAACAATAAAATTAAAGACAAAACAAAATATTTAAATCATTTTTGCTTTTGCAGATAATGCAAAGAAATTAACCTCACAAGAAACATGCAACTGTATCATGATTACATGATTATTACGGTCAATTCAGACATCAGGAATGCGGTGGGGGTGGGGATACATGAACTGCTGAAAGAAATATCACTCTATTTGCATAGAGCCAATAAATGTGTGCACATTAGCGTTTTATAACTGATGCTCTATTGATAATTTTTTGGTTTAAATTCATATTTTACATCAGCAAACCGACTCACATGTAGTTGTACTCGTTTTTTGCAGAAATTTTATGATGCAAAAATCTTCATCCAAGTAGTTTAACTATTAAATTAATCATTATTAATTCAATAATTATGTTTGAAGGCTAAAAACAATCTGTCTAATTCCAGCTAATTACACTGGAATATCTCCGTGTTTATTTACTCTGTGATTATAAACCAAGTATCATTGGGCTGTGGCTTAAACAAGGTGTTTGTGGACAAGACTTCGAGATTTAAGAAAGATTGATTGATATCTTTTTTTTTTTTTTTTTTTTTTTTTTTAAAATTTTCTGACATTTTGTAGTCCACGCAACAGATTGATCAATCAAAAAGTAATCAAGAAATTACCAGTTAAGTGTGGCCATAATCTAAAATGTATTTGTCACAGTTGTGAGGAAATTGTGAGGTTATGAAAGATCAGTATCCAGTCCAAAATCAGACACGGGGTTTAGAGGTAGCCACAAATAAATTTATAAAGCATATAATTCAGTAAGACTGGAGATCACACACTGCCAATGCAGACATGAACATACCCATCAACATCAACAGTGTCTCATCACTGTGCCCAGCTGGCTGGCAGCTGTAAATCCACAGCTTTATTTCTCTATCACGTCCTCCATGGCCGTGGAGTATTTCACTGTACAGTTAGTGTGCCAAAGGTCACTGACTGCCTGCTGCTGCTGCTCTCTCTCCCCCACTGCCATGCAATTTGTGTGACCCGGTTCAAACATTCGCTATCAGAGATCCACCATAATCCAGCAGATCTGTCCAGACAACAAGGCTTTCTCCGTACATCCTATCTCTATTTACACAGTAAGCACCCTCTCTCTACATGACTACAGGCACGCACCCAAACACACACATATAGACATTCAACCACATGGAGGATAAGGGACAATTTGTTCCCACTGTGAGAGAAAGCAATAACAAATTTCTTCTGAATAGAAAAAAAATAAACACTGCATCCATTCACGCTGCTGCCAGTCAAAGTTGAAAAGTCATGTTTGTTTATATAGCTTCACTAGCTTTAAGACTGGCTTGTATAGAATCAGTCATCAGAGATCAAATCTAATCCACCATTAATCACAAATTGCAACAACTGCAACAGATGACCTTAGCCCTCACAAAAGCTCTGAAAAAGCATGAAGTCTGATTGTGCAATGCATGTACAATCAGCCGAGCACATTCCATTGTTGGCACAAAAATCTAAACATAAACCTCCTCTTAAAAACCCCATTTAAAGATGCACTAAGCCATTTTAATGTTGTCCTGAAAAATTATTAAGATCACTATCTGTAATGAGTAAGGGTTTGGAGATACTCCTTTTCCATATTTTGGGGACTGAAATGAGTCCAGTGTTATTCTTGGAGGAAGCTCCAACTAGGAAGCTGTTACTCCTAATTAATCACACATAAGTGTTTATTAGAAAGGCAGCTGACTCATCCTAAAAGTCCATAATTAGCTAAATAAGTATGTGTTAGAAATGAGGAGCATCATAAGCGTGAAACATTCACAGCCTTATGAAAAAGTATAAAGACGGCTGTATATAAAAATGTTTGGAAAAATCTTGTTAAAAATTTTTTAAATTTATTTTTTCTGTGAAACTTCATAATCTTTGCAAAAACATAGTTCATCTGGTCACTTATTTTGTCCTACACCCGAAATATGGCTTAAAACCTCTTTAAGTTAATGAACAAGGAGAATTACCTCTGACAACATTGGATTGTGAAAACTAGAAATTGGATTCAGAGCACACAAGTAACAAAGAGGTACAAATGTGGACCATATCTTTCTGGATGTAAATCAGTCCCTGAGATTTACTAAGAACTAGACTGAGTCAAATGCAAAGAGACACTAAGTCCATTTGGTATTTACTGTATGTCCCTACCTTTAACATTTTATCCATCTAGACTGTGTCCAAGTCTCTGGAATCTGCACAGCATCAGCCTACATCACAGGAGCAGGTTGATCTTTTGAGAGTGGCTTTTTATTCAACTTAGAGTAAAGGCCTGACACAATGGTGTAATTACATAATACAAAGAAAACCCTCTCTGTCTCTGTCCAGCAGCCCAAGACTGGGCTCCTTTCATCCAGCAAGGGAACATGGCGAACAGAGGGAGAGCTGGCTGCTAAAAGTCTGCCCACCCCTTTCATAGACTTCGAACAAACACTTGTCCCTCTTGATTGGTGTGCATGTGCATATGTGTGTGCATTTGCATTTAGTAGGTAAAAAGGCAACTGAGGCAACTGTGAGGAGCAAACAGAGATATGTGGCGTTCATTTTGGTCTTTTCTCCATTCGGTCTTTCAACTGCTATTGGATCTGCAACACTTTATAAACTGACAAAAATATAGATAAAATGTGGTGCAGTTACACAGAACAGGACAGCAAACAAACATCTACTGTGTGGTATAGAGAAAAAAGAGGGCCAAATATTCTGAGCCACAGGGGTATTATGGAACATTATTCTCACAGAGAGGGAGGCCTTCCAATTAGAATGGAGGAGGGGGTTACCATGAGGAAAGGTCTGTCTGTGGTTTCAAAGATTTTGTCTTTAATAAGCAGATCTGCTGGAATTAGAGGTCTGTCTGAGCCTGACACCCCCTCACCACCTACCCCCTTCTTCCATCCTTGACAACGTGAGAAAGGTGTGTGTTACAGGGAGGAGGGGGACCAGAACAACATGAGCTGCCACACTGGGCTCATAAATGTACCCTTTGGCAAGCCTTCAGCAAATGCAGCTTAGCATAATTCAAAAATACCAGACGGTGTGTACTGTGGTGCACCGCTAAAGCCGCAAAGAAGCTTTCTCCCTCTCTCATCTCTCTCAGCCCTCTCCTCCATCCTCCAAAAGCACTTCCACACAAACAGAAATTAATGCCACGGCCAAATAGTTTGTTTCCTCAGAACAACATGTTGCCCTTTCAAAAGTTGTCAGGCTTAGTTTTGTTTGTTTTTCAGGACTGATTAGGTGGACCAGACCAGAGCTAACACCATGCTTAATCGGGACAAATCCATTTTTGCAAGTAAATACTGACAAATTTGAATGACCAAATATATAAACACACAGCCATGCACAAAAAATATTCACAATAAAAAGACCAACCCATAAAAATTTATTATTGTTTGTCACATACACAAAGGAAAAGGATGGTGGTTCTCAGAGTTTGACACAACATAAAATAATAACATCTGCCATCTCAACATGAAATTCATGGTATTTATTCGAACTGCTGTACTGCTATAATGTTTATGTGCTGCTTTTATCCACTTTGAATTAATATATAAACAATACATAAGTACTATGTACAGTACTTTAGACCTTTTAGTACCTGATTATTGAGCTGTTTAATTATTTGGTTATCTTTAAAAATAACTTCACAATCATTACATTCTCATAATAACTTGTAACCCTTTTTCTTATCGATTGAGAGCTCTTTGCAACAACACTGCATGAATATGTTGTAATTGATCATTAATTCAACACCAAGGCGGAGGAATGTTGTATAAAGGCCGAACTGATTCTGTTTCCAGGCTTTAAAATGAGGTTAATGTTTGCAAATGCTAAGCACAGCGGTTTAAATAATAAACAACTTTTTTCCTCATTAATATGTACTAATGTTTCATGTGCTCTCTTGTGTGGAGGCATGTTGGTGAAGTGTTATGTTAGTGATGCTTTGGCATTTGTAGCATTAATGAGTTCAGGGTGTCTCATCATGTCATTGACTGTAATCCACTTGACAAAACATGCACTCGTCTTGGCAAGTCTTGACTAAATTATAATGTTTACATAGTCTATGAGGAGGTGAAGAGTGCAGCAGATGGTGAACAATACTAAAAGCACTACTATAGGAGACATGTAACAGTGTGACCTAGTTTTAATCCACTTGGGACAAGCAGTATTTATGAGGATTTTATTATAAACTGTATGAATCGCCTACCTGGATGGCCCGGAGCAGTCGAAGGCTCCGCTCTCTGACATCTTCAAAGGGACAGCGTTTAGACAGCATGAGGAGGTGAGCAAGGATGTCGTTCAGGTCACTAGTGGCGGGGCTTCCTGAGGCAAGGGGTGAGGGGGCCTGTGCTGGTATCGGGCCGATAGCCTCCACTTTCCTCATGACCTCCTGGTGAATGTGCTCCATGGCTGCAGTTCTGGAGCTGGCATCCCGGCTGCCGAGTCCATCCCATCTCCCCAGAGATTCCTGGTCCTGCACTTCCATTTCTTCACTAAGGACTAATGCTTGTGATGGATTTCAACAGACCTTGCAGTAAGTAACAAACAAAACAGCCTTAGTTTACACAAAACCATCACATTGTTTTCACACTAAAGGTCAACCAATGGGTGGTATTACAATAACTGACAACAAAAATCACCACTCCTCTAAATAATGTACTGCTTTTACTTAATTAGAAACTAGACTGTTAAATGAAACATCTAAATCAAAGTAATAAATACCTCATTGATCAAACATAAAATAAATCTGGGCTAACCTATTATTTCCCCACAAATGCAGCAATTCCAATTGAAAAGCTTAACATTACCCCTAAGCTACTGTCAGAGTCCAGCTGTTGCAGTTAGTGACAGTTTATAAAGATCCTATTGACATATATTAATTGGTACAACCAACCAATCTATCTATCTATCTATCCATCTATCTATCCATCTATCTATCTATCTATCTATCTATCTCTAGTTCAGCCTTTCGCAGATATGTTAAATATTAGGCAAATGAGGACTCATGGGTAGAGATGTCCTTTTTATTGTATAACATTCACTGTCGACATAGTACTACAGATATGACAGAAATGTGCTAAATTTAGATAAATAATACAAAACAAATATACACCTGAATATATCTACAGGTTACTTTTTTTATTCTTCCATATTCAGATAAGTACTAAGTGTAAGAAATATGCAATACAAAAATATTTGTCATATATAATATTATATTACAATATAATTAATTTTCTTGACTACAGGTATATCTATATATCTGATATGGACATAGATAGCATTGGACCAAGTACATACAGTATGAATAAGTAGGCGACTAGATGTACTGCAAGTGGTCGTATCAAAAACTGAGAAATTCTGTTTAAATTAAGATGGATAATTAGGTATAATAATTATGTAAATGTGCGATACGATATGCAAGCACAAAGCACAGCAGGAAATTTTGCGTAAATTATTCAGGGAGGGATCTAAAAGTAGAAAAATGCTTGCAATACACAAATTAATTTAGATACAGAGCAGCTTATACACCATATTGTCAACCCTATTCAGTATCTTAGGTCTTTCTGTGAGTAAAACATTATAATAATAGATTTAATGTCACCACTGGCCACTATACAATAAGTTGGTATTGCTATCTGTTGCAAAATGCAGTCGTAAAATACAAAGATAACTAAAAATCATTCACCATTAACTAGATAATTGCACTACATTGATGTTTGCCAACTGCAAAGACAAATGGGGTCTAAAATAGCCACGGGTTATGCCAAACCACTAGGCTGTAACATGATAATAAAAGTGTTAATGCTGTCTATGGCTACCGCAAATTCTAACAAGCCGACACTTAATTGTTGGATTTTACACTGAAAATGATATATATTATGCTAAAATGTATAAAATACGCAGTTAGTTCAGGTCCATTCAATCTCTTGCCTTCATAAGCGTGACAAGGCTTTCAAGCTGCCTGTTAACAAAGATACACACTTAATTAGAGCAGCAACGCGATGAAAACAACATTCCGACATGCAAAGCTTTCATCCAAACCGATAAACTTCAAGTGTCATTCTGTGGTACTCACTTTATTCACATTCTTTGGTGCAGGTCTTTCGGTGTGGGACTCCTTGACACAGCACTGACCAGTTAGTCCCAGGGTAGAAGGGATAGGAGGCAACAACTTCAGGGTAAACATTTGATTGGCAGAGAAAGACGACCAATAATAACACGCCGTGGACATAATAAGGCGGTGCTTTAGTGATTCTGTGTACTGATTGGTTCGTGCGGAGTCACCGTGCTCGCGGGGGTGTTGATCATGGGAATTGGATTCTCTGTGAAATGTTTAACAGTTCAGTGTCTGCGGTAGGGGGAGGGGCTCAAAACTACATTTCCCAGCGTATACTTGGAATTCAAACGCCCCCCCCCCCTCCCTTGTTTATCAGAGAGAGGCAGAAAAACAGGGAGAAAGAAGATGCTTTTCATATATTTGCTTAGCTTGGGTTTAATTTAATTTGTATTTAAGTTAACCATTCTGTACTCACAGAAATGATTAACTTTAACAATAAGTGTCTAAACATTTGATGGCAAAACAGGCAAAAGCAAATCACAATGAGATGTTTAAGCTTATACTCTAATGCAAATGGTAAACAATTCCTTTAAAATGTCTTTATATTATTTGTAGCTTCTGGGCATGTGAGGTTTTCTTTATGGCAAGTCAGAAAGCCATAGGTGGTTATGAAGTGCTATAATCTGTAAGAGGTAAACACAAATGGCTATGTGTTTTGATGCAATACACCTGCCACTCACCATGTCCTTTATTGTTGCACCAGCCCTTTTGCACACTGTTGTGAAAACATGCACACGGTGATTGACAGGAAGATAGCTTTATCTTATCTTCTTATTCTCTTTGGCCATTGTCTTGAGCATTTATGCTTATTTGGGTGAGATCATTTTATAAACCTCTTGGGATTTTTTTTTTTTTGTCTTACTAGAACAATTTATTATATTTTGATCTAGTTTTCCGTGTTTTTTTTTTTTTGTTTTTTTTTTTAGCTGGGCAAACAAATATATTCTACAAGAACTACCATGTTACAAGAGGTACAGCTAGAGCGGCATGCATTGTTCCACACAGAAAAAATGCATTTGTTCAGTGATCATTTGCAGTTACATGCACATGAGTCAACAGTGTCAACGCCTGCAAGTGTCAACACCTATCCTTTTACTTTTATGTCTTTTACTAATCTGTCTAATATGCAGTGTGTTGGGTTGGTCAAGTGTATTTTAAGACTCTTCTAGTACTTGTGTTTAGGTATAAGTAAATTTAGATATTTTATGAATAATATTATATTATTATATATTTTAATATGTTTAAATATCTGCCCAGGAGCTGCACATTAAAAATAGTCATTTGAGTAATTCTGGTGCATTTATACTGATGTGAATTGTGTCCTTGTCAATAGCCAATAGTAATAATAAAATATTACTTCTTATTGTTATTGTTGTTCTTTTTGAACTGGAACCTAAATTTCACAGGGGGCTCTGCCTGGGGGATCAATAAAGTACCACCACTACTACTACTACTCACTACTACTACTACTACTACTACTACTACTACAACTACTACTATTACTAAGAAGAAGAAGAAGAATCCAAATGCATGAAATCATGAATTCCATTGTCTCATTTCTTCAGAGATATATAGTAACGAAGTGGAACCACTTAACTACTGTACTTAAGTACTAAAATGCAGTATCTGTATTTTTTGGAGTATTATTTTTTCCTCCTACTTCCACTTTTACTGCACTACATATTTTGGATGAATTTAATACTTTTAC